>PDGT01000061.1:834387-871439 GCA_003671415.1 Megathymus violae
TAGTTGTCGTCGTCGTCATAACCGCCTTTAACGATTGTATTACCAGCTGCCTTTCAGATTTTTTTAAAGATAAATGGCAACGATGTCAGTAGTAGGGATTCGCCGGTTCTAACTCACTCGTTCGAACCGACAAGGTCCCAAATTAAGGACCTTCCCCAAACTAAAAAAATGTTTAAAATAGGTAAAAGTTTGTTGTGAAATTTTTGCGTTTTCAACCATGCCCGACCGCATGCGCATATCCATTTACGCTATGTTGCGCATAGACAAAGATAGCCTAAGCAATGTTTTAGATCTAGTCCGGTATCCAATGATCTCATTGGATCTTTAGTAGTCGCTCACTCACCATGACATGTTAACGAAGGTTATTGTTGTTATTAAAATATAGGTATGGCCTTTCATCGTATGTACTAGACATAATTTTTTTTATCAAATAAATGAATTAATTTTACGTAATTACAAATAGTGTTAATATGATTCTCGGAAAAGCATACGTCGATCTACCATGATACTTATAGGTACACGTTGCAATCCCCTCAAGCTAGAAAAAGAAAAATAAATTATTTGTTTGATATTATTTGCCTTTACTTACCGTGTCTGTAAATGGATTGCTCTCAAACGTTTAGATTGTTAATAAGGGTACTTACTGATCTTTAAAATATACGATACGAGAAACAAATATCCATAAATGTTTTACTATGCCCCTACTATTGCTACATTATCTACCCGTGTAGCACCTACATTGATTGACGAGTTAGAACTGCAGTACAATGAAAGAGTTCATTATTTTCATATGCAATACACCTAATAGTCATTCGTTGCATCAGGCGTCCTATTTTTGTGCTTGATTGTATTTTAGGAATAGCGTTTAAGGATTTAATGAATAGCAAATGTATTTATTTATTTATTACAACAGACCTAAAACACTCAAAAGACTATTTATTAACCCCTTATTCGAACTTTCGTACATTCCATTGCGTGCAATGGAATTGTTAATGGACAAAAAACTAAATAAACTATATTTGGGCTACTTCAAATTAGGCATGTTAAAATTTCCAATAAACATACATTGTTCAGATTTGGCGCCCTTAATGTTTTTTTATTTATTTGAATAATGAGGTATACAAAATTATACACATGTTATCTATATATGTATGACGAAAATTCGATTCTCAAAATCGGATTAAAATCGATATTAAACTAATGCCAATGATTAAGAAGCGAGTCGTTTAGATTGCATTGTAGTTTTTATATAATTCCCAATCTGTGTAATGCGTTCTAGTTTACTGAGAAACTCATCACAGATAAAGGCCTTCAAGTTTATTTTATACGAATAGATGCCTTTGAACATAATTACTGATGTGGTAATTGTACGCTTCGGCGATGTTTCTCGGCGGTGCTTATCATTGTAATTGAGTAATGTTATATTGCTATGCTATGCTCGTTGAACGGATTTGTTAGGAAAACATCGTAAAATTGCATCGTTATGATATTATGCTATTGAATCTTACGCACTTTATCAATAAATGGCGAAACAAAATATCGTAATAAAAAATTTTACACGACTAAGGCAACGTATCTATTAATATAGCCACCCTTGTTGTATTAACTGTTTTTATTGGTCAAAAAGATACTGTTTTTATAACATTTGCATACATAATCAAAATAAATCACGAATCTTCATACTTCAAATACAGTCCACGTCTCTGAAAGAGAGATTAAATAATAAGAATGTGTACGTTGTATTGAGTCTAAATACAATATAAGATAAAAATACTTTATGATGACAAAAGTGACAACTCGATGACTTGTGTCATCCTACATATAGTTATTACGTCATTGCTAATGAACTACATTACATAATCTACAGTACATTGACACTAGGCCTTGGCAAATTGACTGTCTAAATATAACAACATGAAATCCTTAAATATTAAAGAGTTAGGGACCAGTCGAATTGATGTCAATTATCAAAAACTGTGGACCACTAAAAACAACAAACAACAAAAGTTATAATATATGAATAAAAAATCAAAAGTCGTGGGAAGTGCAGCAGCTGGTCGTTTGCGTTTCGTGTGCTGAATACTTTTCAAAAATATAAATAAAAACATATTAGTATGTATCAAAATTACCTTCTTTTGACGCCTGACTCGTGAGAATTAATTGCATTCTCATGCACTTTCCGACGCAGAGTTGTGTGATCGTCACGACATATTATCTGTCTCCTTTTAAAAGAAATATGAACGTATTTTTCGAGCAGTTGTAGTGGTACACCATGTTATTATGACATACGTCATCGAAGTTGCTAAAGGAAAATAAATGAATTAATATTGAAGTTCTTAAGACAGTAAAAAGCAAAGTTTGCAGACAAGGCTTTACTTAAACTATGTAAATAAGTATACCTAAAATTGTGTCAACTACATGTCAAGTGCATTTTACTGATATAACATTTACGCTACACAGAAAGTTTTTGAATGAACGGGATTTGAATATTATGATTACTCGAGTCGGTTAAGACAGGGATTGTTAACTGCCAGTCTACTTTAAATTCAGGGCGCAAGAACACACGACACTTTGACGAAATCAGTATCTTGAACAATTTGCACGACACATTTTTTGGATTGTGTGGGTTCAGAGATAGTACAGTGACCGTAACACACTCGGTGGTGACACTGGCCTGTCCTGTCCGTCGTGTTTGAATTAGGAATAGTTTATTATAGAACAGCGTTAATTTACACGACTTATGTTGGTTTCATCTATATTTATGAATGTAATGAAATCTTTGTAGTTAATTTTAATTGTTCAAATTATCTAAAATTTTGTGCACGTACTAAAAATATAACGCAATAGCTTCTTTTTTACGTAAAAAAAGTTAATGCTTGACAACAATGCCTTATGAAAGCCTGTTTCCTCTCCTCTTAGAGACTTCCACATTATATTTTCGTCGTGTTTTTAATTACTATATAAGAACTATTTGAATTGATTTAATAGTTTTTTTTTTTAATGGATTAATAGCATTTTAATGTATGAATAATTTTTTCCGCTATAAATGGCTTACCAAAGTCCACACGTAAAACGTGTAATACCCTCAATTAGTAACACGTAACAAGAATACAGTAATTACAAGATTACATAAAAGACAATTAAAAATTAATGAGTGTGCAAGTCGTTAAGTACGCGAATGAATTTTGCGGCCAGTCCAGATACTATCTTTCTCTTGAAGTTGTATAAAATATGTAGGAAATATATGTTTGTACATATATAATTATTTTACAATTATCATACAATCCCGTTGGCCAGTGGGTGACTGCCTATCGACCCACGCCCGCCTTGTAGGTATCCCCGACTGGGGCGGACATAGTAGTATTGATAGATAAATGTTATTTCTAGGGCTGTGACAGTTTGTGATGTTATATTTGTTATGTCCTATGGAAATCCTATGTGTGTGATCGATTATTATTTTAATGAAAACACAAAAATAAATATATTTTATGAATAAAAATTGATGTGTGTTTGTGTTATAGCTGCTGTTGTGGATATGTCGAATCGTGGTTGATATACTTATGTATAATATCGGTGTTAATAAATAAGAGCGATAAGTTCTGATAAATGAACCATTAAGTACCTAATAATGTTAACTGGGACAGAATGCTTTCAGTCAGATTTTAATGTAATTGCTTCGGTTCATTAAGCACCTGTTAATAAAACCCTTGGCCAGTGTATACAATATGATTTTATGCAGACAGTAAATTAATGGTTAAAAGCAAATGTAGGTTTCGATTGATGATGTGACTAATACAACCGTTTTATAATAAAACAGATAAAACATTTAAACGTAAATTAATTAAATCCAACGTAACTCTGGCTTTTATAAAATTTCATACTTATCAATAAATATCATTAATTCAAAGCGCATGCGTAACTGCCACATTGACCACGATTTCTTTTAATTATAATGGGTTTATTACACTCATTGAAAAAAGTATAAAGTACTGGAAATGTTCATAGTGTTCATTCAGTTCAGTGTGTGTCTATGCCCCAGCAAGTATTGAGATCAAGCAATAAAAAAATTTGCTGATAGTATGTGCCGCGCCCGGGCGCCGCGCCTAATTGCAATCGCAGTCTTGAGGCTTTTTATAATCACAATTTTGTTCTAATCTAGATATCGTAGAAATTACATTGAATGGGAAATATTTAAACGATGCTCGTTCTTTAGCGTGATCGACTGTATCATGCGCTGTTGTAACAAATGGAAATGTTTCCGATACTTTGATGCCAGGACTCTCGTAGGTTCCGTCGGGTGTTGAACCATTGTCACGTCCGTTAATTTTACACTTAAATAAGATTCACAGGCTCGAGAAGAAGTGTGTTTTGAGCTCGTGACGCTTTACTAATGATACGTTCCGTCTTACTTCAAGAAGCAATACATCTGTTCTGACATGACTAGATTTATTTATTTGAAGTCGATAACAAATTGTGACCAAGGCAGACTGTGTACTCGTTTGTCGCAGTTTTAACAACATCAATCATGTTCGATCATGCATGGTTGATTGGGTAAAACTTTATAATAACAGTCTGAGTCTGATCCACGTAACGGAATAGCCATACGAGTATATTTGTACGATTAACACAAGCCAAATAAATGCCTATGAAAAATTGAGTCGATTTCTATTTTCGTGTCGAATAAACTAAAACTTACGAAATTAGGGTCATTACGAAGGCCGAATACCTACCGTAAATAGTAAATACCCGTCCGCTGTGTAGTACAGTTCCGCAAACGATGTTAAAATTCAATGGCTGTATATAATAATTATGCATTGAATCCCACTTTACATTAATTACGTAGAACGTGAACGTCCCGCATTACATTGGTATTTTCATAGTGAATAATTTAAACGGGCACAGTTTTTACGCCGACGTCGTACTTTCTCTGCTTTCGACGTGAGACCGATCGTCATTAGCCGGACTCAGTTAATTAATTGTGCAATGTTCTCCCATGTTGACCAACCGTATGCAGAGCCGTGTCTATTAGCGCTTGGAAGGTAGATTCATTGTTCTACATGAGATTTGTGTATACATTTATAATTTTACAATAATGTTCCAAAATTCACACGTGAGTTACCTTTTTGGACTTAATCGACGCGTTAAAGCACAGTTTGTAAAATAAAGGATATTACGGTATTATGGTGTTGTTTTAAAAGATATGCTGAAGAGTTTATTTCGACGTTTCTTCTCCTTAATGTTAAAGCACCTTTTCGGAACGTTTGTAGAAGCAAAAAATGACGTGCATAAATGTATTCACAGAATACTTAAATGATTAAATGATTTTGAATTTAATTTAATACATATTTAAACAACGTCGTTCATGTACCTTCTACGGTGGAAATACCTTTTTATGATTTCATATATTGTATGCAAACAAAAATATACCTTTATAATATTTATACTGACGTGTGACTTCACACACAATTTGTCCGAATTTTGGGGCTAATGTTTAATATTGAAGAAAAGGTACTAAGAAATTACATGTGGGTTTTACATAGAAAATATGTGTTACACAAGCAAAATATTCCCGAATATACTGCCACTACAGAATCTTATCGTAACTTATCACCTTATCACCGGGAATCCAATTTGAAATTGACCGGGAGTTTTTTGCTTAGTTACGCAACGAAAAAAGAGAGAATTTGAATCAAAACGCGAGTATTTAGAAGTAAAAGAGTACCTGTCGCGGTTTTAGGCATATTGTTTATCTTATATTTGTTAGTTACTCCTTATTTAGTAATTTATATTATGATATTAATCGTCAAATAATTTAAGATTATCACTATATAAAATCACGAACGTGTTGTTATCGTTCAATAAACTTGTTCCATTACTCATTGAACAGTAACATGTTACAACATAAAAAAATCTCACCTCGCACGTGATTCACACTGCTACCTGAAAAATGATACACTTTCATCGTGAGTTCGAAAATCGATGAGCTGCCGATAAACAAAAGTGACTCGTAAATAAGCTAACCGACAAGCGAAGAAATCGTGTGTGCTTAATAAGAAATAAAAATCGGCAACGGGGGCTACTGCTTGCGGTTTGTGTTACACCATCTCAGCATCTCGTACCGCGGTGTATCGTCTCCTTAGTGTCGGCGGTGATTGATAGTGACCGTCGTGCGCTGGATGTGTTCCCAGTAGTACTATTGACCGGCCCCCGTGTTGTAGGTTGCGTCGTGCTACAGTGAAAGAGTTTTTTTTTTCTTTCAATTAATACATTTCACTATGTTATATTCCAACACTTTACTAGCTGTACAAGTTAACAAATTTAATTACTTCTATAATCTTCTCATAGTGTTCCCCTCTAAGTTATTCGAGGGAAATGATCAATCAATCAATCAATTTACTGGATTAGTTTATATTTATTGTTTGGAACAGCGTATAAGAAATAAATATATTTTATTAATTTGACACTGTTCATGTGGCGACGAACGATAAGTCCGCTAAGAGAAAGCGATGAACTCTTTTTTATTAATTAGCTCTTCAGTATTGCTACCGTTCATATTATTTTTTGGCATTTATAAATATTAAGTGAGAACATAATATACAATACAATTTGCCGCGGTGGTATTAGTCAGTGGCGCTACAAGGAACGCACAGGGGGCTGAGTTTTCCTGCGATTTCCCTAGCATTGCATTGGTCACGCACGTCAGTTCGCGCTGTCTGCGGGCGCGCACGCACCGCGCATTCGCATTCGCTAATTAATTGTAATAATATATCACGTTAATAATGCATTACGATGTTAGAAAAATCGCGTCTCAACTTTAACTTCTACACGTCCAACTTGTTGGCTTGCGGATTTTTGTACGACAAAAATTTGTTTATGTGATGAAATGACGATGTCGCTGGATATTATGTTTTTAACTAATGACAACCTGCACCGAATGCGCAAAGAGCCTGAAGTGCTAGGCCTTCGATATAGGGTATGTATTTCGAGCTAAGGTCACTGAATTTCTCTTTTAACTGAAATGATGTCCTTATTGTTTTCTTTAAATATGTGCCTAGATACCCAGATGTAAAAGACACATATTTTTTATTGTTTTTGACATCGCTGTGCTTTAGTTCATATCAATACGCATTTTGTAATATTAGGTGGAAATATCCACTATCTAGACGTGAATTACGTTATCCCAAATTATCTGTATCATCTGATGTGAGAGTACCAGAAGTAAGCGTTTGTAAAAATGTATTGGAAATTGATTACTTTTTTAGACATCTACGATAAACAGCTTCAATTATACATGAATAAATGAGTCTTTTAAATGTTAGGATTTTCTATGTACTTCGACACTTAATACGGATAGACAAAATTCATGGATTCAAAAATAATAACAACGTTTCATGGTGATAATATTAACATTTAACGTTTCGTTAACAATTATATATACAATATAAATATCGTACTGTGTAGATGACGATGACACAGAACCAAACCAAATGCTGATAATTGAATGATGGAATAAATTGTATTCATATTGTTTTCAAAGCTCTTTTCGTTTTGTTTATAACACTTTTTTAAACTGTACATATATTTTAATTCTGTTACACTTACAATTGCCTGCCAAAACAATGTTTTTTTAACGACAACGAATATGATGTTACAATACCGAACATTTATGCATTAATTTTTCATTTGGATATAAAATTAAATTAATTCGTATTCAGTTGGTTTGTTGTATATAGATCAAGTTATTGTAGTAACATAATGATCTATTTGTTACTTTTTAATATCTTTTAAAACATCATATACACATATTTGCTAGATTAGGCGACAAAAACAGATAAAATTCCTTTAAAAATGAACCATCGCACGGATTCACTGTCATGTATGCAAACGTAACGTCATTCAAATTTAATATTTTATCTCCGCTTCCAGGGCTTATCAAACGGCGTCGAGAACGATCAGAACACGGCCAATTTGCCAGGAGAACTGAGTCACAACCGGCTGTCCATCAGCTCAACGACATCCAACCAGAGCTATGACTCGGGCAACGTTGACTACGCGGTGCCCAAACACTCATTAAACCTACGAGGGACCTCGCATAGAAAGACCGACTCGATCGACTCCAACGACAAAACCCATAGTTACAACACACCGAAGATCACGAATCCGCTTTTCGGAGTCAACGCCGCATCGCACTACGCTCCCGGCGCTATACAGGCACACGAAAACGATACGAAACTGTACGAGCGACCGAGTTTACCGAACGGTGTCAGGAAAGCGCCCGAGGGCCAAGACAACGAGACCCTCAAATCCGAGGACGCCTTAGACGGTAGGAAAGAGGTGATTGTGAACCCCAACCAGACCGCCCTCACTGAGGCCGGCACCGCGACCTACACGACCGACAATAATGGTAAAATCAATGTTCATGTCACCGTCATGATTAACGCAGGTAATTATATGCATCCTTATGAACAACTCCATTTCATTTATAACAAAGCACCAATATAATTATAATACTGTATAAGGATATTATTGCACATTGACTAAACATTTTTCATGAGTAAAAGTTTGTCTAACAGTTTTGCACAGTGATGGTTTGTGTAATGTTGAAGTTTGGAAGTGGGGGACTGGGAACAGTTTTCCAGGATAGCTCTCGAGGATGCATATTGAGGCAAGCGGTATCTCTGTGTAGTTGCATGTTGTTTGTCCGATATTCCTCACTTTCTATGTATTGTTTATTCTTCTTCACTGGGCTCTTTACACGTGTTAGATTCAGAATCTCTACGTCACCGTGTTGTATTTTTTAATTTTCATTTGATCTTTTTCTCACTTGCGTTTAAATTTACAATTGTCTGTTTGTTTTTATTTTGCACAAAATTTTCTATTTCTCTTTTAATTTATGTACATTGTCTAAGTTCATATTAATTAAGTTTGCAACTATTTAATCATAATGTTGAAAATTATAATTACTAGAGCTTGTTATGATTTTAAGTTTAGGAAATTGTTCTGTAACAAGCGGAACATAATTAACTTGTAATTTTAAAATTTAATATATAATACAATATGGCTAGCTCGTTTTGCTAGTGTAGATAATATGACTTTTAAATCCGGACTGTTAAATGTACGTGAGAACGTGCGTTAGTTGCGTGCGCACTACACACTTAAAGTGATTTATTTGTTAGCTGCGTTACTATGGAACTAAAGGTACTCACTCACTCACTTATCTCTATAATATGAATACACTGGATAGAATTTTCTCTATTACATATTTGACAGTTATAAAATACGAGGATTTCATGAGACAACAGTGCAGCAGACAACAACTTATTACAAACAATTAGACAACAGTCTAAGCAGACGGTAGAAGAACTAAACTGTGGTTTCCCTATAATTTAATTTGTATTTTCTGTTTTCCAACTCGAAAGTTCAATTTCACCTTAATATTAAATAATGGCGCGATCATCACAAAATTCTTACATAAGTGAATGGCGCGAACCTTATAGACAAAAAAATATGACCATGATATTCTTTTCCAGGTTGTTTATAATATAAAAGTCGGTGCTACAAAATCTCACGGATATTAAAATTTTATCTCGCTTACACTTCCATTATCCGGTTCAATTAATGTCTATGTTATAACGAATTATTCATACAAATTAGTCTATTTCATAAACAGCACTAATGTTCCAGGCACCCTTGCAGACTTAAAGAAGCAGCGCGCGCAGATAAGAACCAACGGCAGCCCCGTGGAGAACAGTGCGAACTCCACCAACAACCACAGTCTGAGTTCTCTACCCGAGGGCATGAAGCAGGAGTTGCCGCAAACCGCCAACGCCGCGCCCGTGCCTCGTTTCTCTGGACACACCAGTGACGTCGTCGGCGACACCAAGTCACACAGGTGCTGTATAATCATGTAAGGAACGATATCGATTATGCGTATCGATTTATCGATCACTTGAGGATTCACGTCTCCGGACACGGCAGTGATGTCGTCGGCGGCACCCGACTCACATACGAGTAGGTGCTGTGTCGTAATGTTAAGATCGGCATCGATTACACGTCTCGCCAAATTTATGGACGCTCTGATCTGTACGTAGTACAATTCGATAAAATTTTATATAACGTGCTGCAGCAACGTTAAGACGCAATTTAGTACGCAGTGTCTACTTGCAGCGCAGTTCGGAGGGGCCAAAAATATCGGCGAGCACTATACACGAACCGGTCTATCTACTAGTTGAGAATTATAACACCTGGAGCGCATTGAGCTCTCAAGTCTGATTGTCATTCCAAATTGTAAGTTATACGATATAATATAGCTTGGTACCTTTGACAGTTGTCAGAGTTAAATATATAGCGATGTGGTGATAGTGATGTAACCGATACTTATCACTTGTAGATAAATAGTGATTTATGATATGTATCAAAAAGTAAATTATTACTTACTAGCGGCCGGCCCCGGCTGAGCACGGGTGTACATTATCAATAGTGTCCGCAGCGTATGCGATGAAAGAAATTTTTAAACAAATTTTTTTACACTTTGGTTCACGTTACTTAAGTTTTAGCAAGGATCCCTTATTTTTTCTAGTAATAAATATAGCCTATGTCACTCAGGGGTACTGTAGCATCCTAATAGTGAAAGAATTTTTAAAATCGGTACAGTAGTTTTTGAGTTTTTTCGTTACAAACATACAAAAATACAAAACTTTCCTCTTTATAATATTAGTATAGATAATAGAAAAAATTTGAGATGCAAACACTTCAAACAATTTTTTTTTTAAGAAACTTAAAAATATGTTGTTAATTTATACTAAAGTACGATTTTTACTAATCAATATAAATCGATTTCTTTAAAAGATTTATCCCGTTCCTTTTTTTTCCATGGTTAATAATACGACCTTGACTGCTACATAATATTTCTGTAATTACTATCAATTTGTAATATAAAGCAGAACTTTTAATAAATGTGAGTTGTAAAATTACAAATATTTTTTTGGTTGTTACAAATGAAGTCAGTTAAAAAAGCGATGTTCGAAAGAAACGCCTGTTCAGTGTTGCCAGGTTCGATGACAAATGTGACAGGTATCAAATCTATATTTTACAAGGTGCATTCGCATGAGTGATTTGGTAATATTGTTATGATGAATTTGATTGAGGAGATGTAGCGCCCCGCCTGTTATTATTGAATATTTTTAAGTGGTGTTCGCGAACGGATATTGCCATGTTTGCTCGAGAAGCGACCCCTTGCCAACGTGCTGGATCACAGTGTGATAGATCCTGTATGAGCTCAATCGTTATTTCGTATAGAGGATAAGGTAAATGTACGGTTGCTATTATTTTAAACAGTATGGAAGTGAAGTGTTATCGGATTATTGAGTATTTAATTATTGTTTTGTTATTAGAGATGGAGTATTGTTTTATTATTGCAAACTGTTTTCGTCTGATCATTACCTAGTTGAACATTCCAATATTTAATTACGAGTTATAATGTAGGGAATGTATAATTAATCAAATGCAATGTGAAATGTTATTGTGTGTTAAACTAAATGTTAAAGGAAATGTGAACAAAATGTAATTGATAATAAGTGTGGTGTTGGAAAGTGCCTGAGACGTTGTGATCAATTGTAATACGTAAAATTATTATGGAAATTTTTCTGCGGATTGAAAACACTTTTGTGTTTGATAATATCACATGTGATATGTATTTTTGTCGCTAGCCGATGTACATATGTCATGCAACTTGTCTGAACTTGTTTTTTAGGAGACTAAGAGTGGTTACCACTTATTTTTCATTTAAATGAATATTTTTATCAATAATTTTAAACTTATATTACTGGATATTTTTTCTGATATGTTAAACCATTACATTTGATAAGTGTCCCAACAAAAGTCCTACATTAATATTATTTTTAGTCGCTTTATTTCTTTTGTATAAGTAGTATTCAGACTTTTTACAACATGCCTTGATAACTGCATTTACGTACATAAAAGTATTTTCATAAAACTATGTATGAAAGCATTTTCTGTATTAAAGCACAGTATATATATATATATATTCTATTTTCTAATTATATAGTAACGGGGGTACAGGTTTCTCTATTAAAATATATTTTTCGGGCCTACTATATTGAAGTATCATAGAACGATCACAGATAAATTTAATAAAACAATAATAGCGTATATCATACTTGCATATTAATAAAAATTAACAAAGAGAGTTTCACTTCCTTCCGAGATAAGCAAGTTATGTAAGAACCATTAGCATACTAAAGAAAATAAATGCATGGAGGGAATGTTTGTTTAATGATTAATGTCTACAGTCTTGAGCAGTTGGAAATAACTAGACAACATAACGATATTGTTCACGTATCTACAAATGTATGTGGTGTCTGTTTACACACTGCTACTACACTGACTCGAGCCTCCCTGGAAATAATACGACAATATTTTATGCGGTTTAATTGTTTAATTGCTGTATTGTTCCAAATTATATTTGATTAATTTAGTTTTTGAAATTAAATTTTAGCACATCAAACCCATAAATGCCGGGTGGTTTGACTCTCTAGTCCATGACCCTCATATAAACTAACGGGTTTTATATTCACCATATCGATGCGTAGTTATCATTGACTTACATCATAAAATTATAAAGTCTATTACACTTTGAATTCTCTCAATTTTTCTATCGTTAAATTCTTTCAAATGTTGAGACTGGTTGTTGAGATTTAACTTGCGAAAGATATATTTTTTTTATATAGTTGTATCACAACACCGAACACATGTAACTACATTAAATGGTAGGAGCCTGGGTCAACTTTATCTTTCATAATCTGATAATGGTATATCCTATATACGTCATGTCATTATTAATTTCTCTCAAAAAACTAACCCAAAAATATGATTCTCTTTTGAAACAACCGAAAGACAAGGAGAACAGCTCGTAACCAAAAACATAATAAATAAAATAATATTTTTTGTCAAATAACACTTGGACAACGTCATTACTTCATCGGAAGTGTCCATAGTTCAACGACTCGTTTTAATCATAAGTCGTTGATTGAGTTAAGCAACTTAGGATGCGATTAAGTATTTGGATGGGTGACCGGTACTGAAAAATTTTCTCGAGCGCTTTCGTGCTTCGTAGAGCTTTTAGTTGTATAGCATTGTTTATGGAAAGTGTTCACAGCTATATGGACTTTCTTAGCACCAACCAAAGCTACCACTGACGCTTTGTCTGTCCCCTTTGTTACTGGCTTTCTGACGTGTTACATGAGTAAAGAAAAGATTTCTTTGCGATCGATCTATGCCGGCATCATATGTAGGTAAAGTTTTGTTTTGCACGTGGCACCTGTGGTTACAAGTGAATTTCAGTGTAAACTTAGTAAATATAAATACACAACAGTTTAAATCACACTACATACATTCGTTGTCAAAGTAAAACTTGTACAGGTATACGACGACAATAACGCTAAGGGACTGGTAATTGAAAACGTTACAATTAATCAAATTTAATGTAATTAAGATAATTCGCATAAAAATTGCGTCCGTCTATGTTGGTTATTTGCATCCAGAGAAGGCTCCCAAGCGGTATGTTGCATTGTTTTGAAATATTCATGTGTATTGGTTTCAGATATAATTTATTAGTGTTGTAAGAATCTGTCATTAAGGTTCACTGTTTTTGAAATGTTCGTTTCTAACGATGCTACAATTTTAATAGTTTTCATGCTCTTAATAATATTTTTTATGAATATTTAATGATTTGTAAAACGGTTTTACTAAAGTAAGCTCTATTACGGTCTTGTGTCAGTACGAATACTAAGACATTTCTATGTTTTTTTTTCTATTAAGTTTTACGTAGAAATTTATCATTTCAACTTACTGAAAACTAAGGTCAAGCTTAAGATTATATTGACTAATATGAGCCTTAGTCTAGTTGAACTGTTCTTTAAATATTGCATTGTTTTTAATGAGTAGATTAAAAATTAAATACCTCTGTTTGAGGTCGTCAATTTTTTTTATCTTTTCTGAGCCTTCGTCTTTGTAAAGAACTAAATTTTGCGACGTTACCGTCTGTTCCATATGACTATTTTCTTTATATATCTGTATATCGTAAGTTAACAATCTACGTCACTGATTATGTCCTTAAAGCCTCAGTTTGAATATTTATTGTTGCACTGGAATAAATAACTATGGAATAATTGTGATAGATAGTGTTCTAAAAAGGGTTCGGGAGACTCGAATTCAAATTTTGCACGCAAATCTACGATATCAAGTAATTTGCTTATTGTAAATAAATTATAGCTTATATTGGTGACGTGGTGTATCTTAAGAAAACTTACATCTTAGAGAGCTCGTAAAGTCTTGGAAATGTGTTGAGTCTTTCAATCCCAACTTGCTTAGTGTTGTAGATTCTGTTGTCTACCAGACTTAGGTTAAAAGCTATCCCTCACCCGTCACCCTGTAAAACATAATAAATTGTAATCATTTACGATATTTCGAAAAGATTTAAAATTAAAAATTGAGCATGATAGTTTATCTTCGGTACACATATTTATATTGTTGTCTTTTCTTGCTATCAACTGAGTACAGAATTTGTGCCAATATTAATTTTGTACGTTAATCTTGAACATTTCTAATAACTACTAATGATTTCTACTCGATCACGCCTTCATTTTATATAATATTAAAATATTTAAATTTAGAATAGTGATAAAGTGATGTATGCGAACTAGACGTGAAAAACTACACACTTATTAAAACAGATTCTATATTTATAAAGAAATCACTAGAGTTTCAATAAACTTAGCAGTTAAACGTAGAACTTGGTGTTAATTATAGGTATTTTACAGTCTGTGGTCATGTTGAATAACACAAAGTCCAGTGTTCACTGTCTGTGGTAATTTATTAGATAACGATCACAGATAACATTCCGTTTTATATCTTCATGTTGACTAAAGTGTCTATATTTATGTACATAAGCTTTTTGGAGATGTATTTATCACGTAGATGTCATTTTCCCATCCGGTAGTAATTCATTCGTCCATATCATAGTCACTAGTGTAGCCATTATTATTTCGTTATGTCAGTACTTAAAAAGTACTTAATCCATGTGCATTATATTAAAAAATAATATTTAAGTGTCGCAAGTATGAATAACATTATTTTAATAAATGTAAATTATTATTTAAATACTATATACACCGGACAGTACATACACGAAGCAATATTTAATGGCCTTATAGAGAGAAGTGTAAAGCACAAGTAATTGATTGAGGTTGCTATAATTGTTGTTTTGTATATTTTTACAGTATTATTATGAAAGCATTTACGAAATACGCTGATCCAGAACGCACTTTGTCGATGGCGTCATGTCAAAATAATTTACATTGAACGATATAAATAACTGCATTTACAGGAATAAAATAGTAATTATTAAATAGTGCGAGGATGCAATGCAAATCAACAAATAAATTTGAAGAATACGTTTAATATAAATTAGAATGATACAATTATACGTATGTTGTAATCGTGTCGTATCTTCAATATGTATTAAACATTGATAATAATTGCTGATATGTTTAAAGAAAGTCTTAGAAAAAATAAACACTATATTGTGAAATTAATGTGTACTTATTAAATTATTCAGCCTATTTAATTTAATATTTATTATGGTGTATTGGGTATATTCTGATTAGTGATAATTTCAATTTAACTCGATGAGTAATATTTAATTCGACGTCTTCTTTGTGGCCGAGTACGTCTACGTTCCTGTGACCACGTCTTCTGCGGTATGATAAAGTTGTAATTAATCGATGTTATTTTTACTCGATGTACTATTTTTAGTATTATATATACATGTTTAGGCTACAATTACTCATTTTAAAATATTAATGTGATTTAAACACGCAGTTTATTCCAATTATCAGTTTTGACCGATCTTGCCTTGTTCTTCTATTCGGTTAATTAACTAAACCTAAAATGGTATATAGTTGTTTGTATATCATATAAAAATACAAATTTTTAAGATAACACACCTAATACTAAACATATTTTTATAGATAAAAAAGATTAGTAAATTCAATCCATATTTAATTATTATATAAACGCTATTTGATTCGGGTGTCCCACATTTCTAAACCTTGCCAAATACGTCTTGCCTCGACTTGGACCACTACACAAGGAATATAAAAAATACTAAAGTATTTTCCGCACAAGTTATTATTTTTATATTTAATGGAAAACTGGTCAAAGAAAATTAATTAACACTGATAAACGTAAAAGCTTAAGAACATTTCCCTTCGTGTCGTGTTATATATTGTACAGTACTTTATTCTCGTATTATCCGAGATGAATGTGTTTTCAGATATAATAATCGCTAACAGTTTCGATGTAAACCCCAAAAATGCATTTGATAATATATTGATCATGATTGATAATGCTCTGTATCACTTTAGAGACAAGTTTTATTGTGATTTATACTCCTACACTGAATATTATTATGTAAGGTAGATCAGATTATAAATTTTTTAGTGCGTCTAGTGGAGAGTACAACCATGAAAATAAGGTACTCGACACATCAGTTCATGGGGTTGATGATTTCTGGAGAAATAATTATTGTAGATCTCTGATCTATTTAAAGAATATTACAAACGTTCTTTGCTAGTCAAAAATCATCAGGTAAAGTTTATTTGAAGTAATCATTACACTAAGCAAGTGCATAAGGCTGGTATTAGTCTTAATTAAACAATTTGGTACGAATTTTTAAATTGTTGCGTCAAACAACTCGTCATAACCCTAAATTTGGGTTTGCTTACTTGGGTACGCCCATTGTAATTATTCACATATGAACCTTATTCATGGTTTGACTCGCACTACGTTTAATTATATTATACGTAATTGTAATTATTAAAATGTGTTTTCTTCGCTGCTTAAATGTATATACATACGGTACAAAGTTATATCAATAATATCTCATAACATTTATTAAAATTAATAATTATTCAATACTGACAACGGTGTATGCAAATAGCGTGAGCGACAAATGTATACTAGTGTATATCTCAGTTAAGATTCTACATAAATATTTTCCATTGTCGATGTTCATAAGCAGTGTCAATGCAATAAGTCTGTTGTGTAGAAATACCGTTAAGTTTTTACAAGGAAAACCTCTTAGTTTCACTTTTTATTATGTCATTACATATATATCAGTTAGACATTTAAGCAGTTAAGTCAACGATAGTCGGAGATTCCTATTCCTTAAAAAATATTATGAATAAATCTGTTGTTAGTCATATAAGTTTTTTAATTTCTATACCCTAAAGTTCAAACGTTTAATACTTGTTGATTCCTTTAAAATATACAACCAATTGAGCAAGTAATACGCGAGATATCTCCTTCGTGACCAACGCATCCCTGATGGCACTGTTTAAGTGCTACGGTTAGACTAAGAACTGACGCTTGGGTTTTGCGTTTGAGGTTTTTGTGTAGTGAAGTGAAGGGAAATCCAACTACAGATGTGTTGCTTACTCTTTAGAACCAAAATATGAAGTTAGCTTAAAAACACTTCCTTTTTGCCGCGCTCATTAATCTCTAGCACGGAAAGTTAAACTTAAGTGCGCATTAGAAAATACTGATTCTTCGATGCAGAAAACTAAAAGTACTTAAAGTAGCTAGTGTACTTAAAGTTATGTACCTACGTGAAGTCTGCATATCTGTATGTAGGCGAGCTGGATAAACGGCCTTTGCCACATTCTCAGAGGAGATCGGAATCTGGCAATAAGACGCTTATCGGTTGTAGTAATTATCTTAATTTCAATGAAATCTTATCTAACAAAACAGAATATATTGTTAGATTACTGCATAAACGATTTGATATTATTCTCAAAATATGAATGCGATAATACGTATCGATAAGGAAGTAAAATATATCAAAATAATATACCTACCTAACTTAAACCGATAGATATATATCTAACTATAATAAACACGATTATTACGAGAAATATTTAGAATATTTTTATTGATTTATGGCGAGTTATTTACCCTCATTTCACTGTTTTTAAATAAAAACTACATAAACAAATGCTCACACACATTCCCGTCCATAAGAATGCACTCACTTGTCTGTAGCATGGGTATTTTTTTATTGATTTATTTATTTAAATGTTGCACCAACAAAAAGATCACCATTACATTTTAAACAATAATCATGTAAGTTTTATACATACACAGGTGTCGATTTACTTATAGGTACAAGCTTTCATGCTATGAAAATCTCAGCAACAAACTAATAAAATCAAAATATTATCTATAATGCACTCTACTAGAAATAGAGTAGGTATTATATGTAGGTTTTAAATACATTTTTTTATATAAATAATTAATTAAAATAATTTAAATTTATCAAAATAATAATAATAAAATAATTAATCAACTAATTACATTTGAGTTAATATTAGATTTTATAAAATTTTAACATTTTAAGCCATTTTGTACGTGCAATAAAAAAAGAAAAATAATAATAAAAGGTGAGATTATAAACCAAATTACTTAAGTTCTAACAGGTAATGGGCATAAACATAATATAAGAATTGACTAACACTTGAGTGTCTTTACTACTTTTATATATTACATCAATATGTCTTGCCCATCCGTGTATTGAATCCGAGATCACTTGGCAGACAGTGTCAATAAAAAATGGATCCCTCAAAATATTTAAAGTTGAGTGTAACTATCAATAACAAGCGTACACTCCCTAGCTACATGTTTGAAAGACGAGTATCTTTAATTGACCTCAAATATAAGTATATTATTTCCAAGCGATCACCGATACATTTCTTCTGAGTACTAAGGTGGAGCTCCACCTGTTTTATTCGTGTATGATCTTCTAAGCCCAAGTCCAAATAATTCTTCATATCGGAACACGCTTGTGAAGAAGCAGTAATAAATCCTTTGTCGAACAGTATTGGATTCATACAGTTGGATTCATAACAAGATTATGAATTATCTGTAATACCACATTTGTATGAAGTAGGCTAGTATAAAGCCCTATCCAGACATTCACCATAGCAATAGGACAATTATCTTCAATCACAAATCTGGAATCGCAAGCAACATTGTGTTAAAAATGGTTAAAAGTTAAATTATATTGGTTTCACTATGAAAGACTATAAGGTAAGGATGGTGTTAGTATCATCCTTGTTACCAACTCGACCTCACTTGCTTTTAGTACACCCCCGGACAACGGATGAGATGATGGCATTAGAAAATATCTTTCGATGGTCACTGGGCTCTGCACGGGCTTAATCCCGATGATACTCATACATGGTAGGATTGCTGGGTAGCTACCACCCACCTATAATTAGTTGATCGTCAAATGTCTTTAAACGTGTTTCAGTTGTAATGTCGGATAGTTAAATAATTCCCTCCTTCCTTAAGAAACGCAGCGATGATATCTTTGTTTTTACGGGTGCATCTAAGGCGGTGTCCACTTACTTGACATCAGGTTCCTATATGCTTGTTTGACGGTTACTGATATAAAACATAGCGTTCATAACATTATATGAAGTTTTATCGGCTTATTACTGCTTTATCGATAGGAAGCCGTTATAAATGCTACTGGCGTACATTGCATGCAATGGATTCGTAAGTGCAAAGAGCATTACGTCATGCGAAACTTGCGCTCCTCTACGATACTCAACGTAACTAACCAACTATATCGTTAGTGTTTATTTTTAGTCAACTGACTTATATTTGAATTAAATAATATGTTTAGCTATTGTCTTTGAATAATACCTAAATTAATTTTCATTTCCGCGTGTAGCTGAATCGTAGATTAATCGATCATTGTCATCCACCAATGGATTAATTTGCATTGTCATTATGTATCTTATTTTCTTTAGAAAATGTGAAATAAATACAACCCACGTGGTTCGTACCTCGCCCGTACTTCGTCTTACAAACTTGTTAAATTTGTCTCATTGTCTCTGCGTGTGTTAAATATGTGTTCTGGTATTTGCTACGCAATGTAAGGTGGAAGAGGGCCAGAGAACGCCACTATGACAACGGCAGTTTTGCAGTGGTGTTGTTCGTATACGTATACGAAAACGTGTATTGTCTATGGCAGTGTTCGCCGGACCGCTATTGATACATAACGTGTCGCGGCATCACTCCGACCGCCATCGTCGATCAATTACTCGCGGCATTTCCCTCGAGTAACAGAATTCAAAACAGGATAAACACAACCGCTACCAACTTTACTTAAGACTTGATAGTTTTCCGAGAACTCTTCGTGCATGCTGAAATTTTTAAGAACAATTTGTACCATGAAGCCTCCAACGAACGTAAGTTACTAATATTTTATAATATACATATATTCGCGCTGCTCAGCTTTTTGTATGTTCTATTTGGTACGAATTTAAACTTTAACAAAAAAAGGGTCCAGCGTGTGATAAAATATTAATATATGTATTAAATTAAAAATGTTAGGTACTATAAACTATAAAATCCTTAATTTGATAAATTCTGATTCCACAACTATTGTATTTTTTTTTATGATAAATCTTATTATATATCTATTATATATTATATTATCAATGAATCAAAATTATCTAACTGATCAATATGGTTACTTATTCGTATCCCTCTCAAGGTTAAGGCAAATGAATAAATAATTTAACTTGAAAATGAAATTGTCCCAGGCAGTTTTAAAAAATAAAAAAGAATCATAAACAGTTATTGCATATAACTATACTAAAATCTAGAATGAAAGAGAAGTTTATAATATAACCTACATTTCTGAAGGATCATCGCTGCAGTTTGACCTGTAGATAGCTGAGAACTAAACCTCTTTATAAAATTCATATTGTTGACTATTTTTGGAATCAATGGACGTCGGAATTACAAGTAGTATGGTGAAAGGCTCTTCATTTATAATATTAACTTAAGATCAATGTAGTGTCGATGGGTCAATGCCTCCTCGTAGATCATATATCAAGGATGCTTAACACTAAGTTATGATATAATTTAGGCAGATAAATCTGAGTTAACATGAATTTTTATTTTTATTTTATCGTAGACAAATGTATAAAGATATGAATATCAATCGATCAACTGATTATAAATCAAATATATTCAGTAACTAACGCCCTAAGGCTGGTATTCGTGTTATGAGAAGAGTATAAGAAAAACATCGCCCTCATCTCGTCAGACAAAATTATAAAATCATCGAAATCTTGTTTTCGGAAAATTACTTTCTTTTATATTTGCAAACCAGTTCTTCCTGTGCTGCGTTTTGGTAAGAGTTGTTCATGTCAGGTTCTGTTTGAAGGAATAAAATTAAAGGTCAAATTTTCTCTGAGGGTTTATTTCAGATAGCAATGCATTATCAATTAATTACATTATCTGCACATGGCACTTATTTTATTAGATAATACTATAATAGTTTGACACTCACATAAAATATTTTTCCTATTAGGTTTTACGTGTAGTTTATTTTCCCATTACAGTAAAGATATTGTATGGTCATTATTTAAAGCTTCCACATTTATTTTTAAACAGGTATTAAATAATGATTACAAAATACCTACGAAAAGTAGGTATACAGATTAGTACGTTCGTAAATAAATATAAAATGCAATATTTTGTTTTTTCATCAGTGATATGTAATCATTATGCAATGACCTTATTACCCTATATGTAAGATATTTTTCAAAATGTAAACAATACCACGTAAGTATTACAATGTAACAAGTTAAAAGAAAGTCATGTTAACTGCGATTCGTGATAAATATTTAATATCATTATGTACTTGTCCGATCGATAACGGCAGAGTTGATCGTGACCCCACACCATTAATGGCTTTTATGCTTTTTCGTGTGCCCTTCAGGCTACAAAAATTCTATAGGATAGATATTATGTTTACATATGTTGTTTGCCTACGTACTAATGTTCATTTTAAACCCTGGAGCTCTATTATTTGCGCCGGAAGGTTAGTAACAATAATATAATCGTACAGGGACATTTCGTTTCAAAATCAATAAGGTTATAAATCCAGGGAGGCGAAGGGTAATCAAAGTGGGCCGATGCTCGATGTCCCAAAGATATCGGGTTTATTTTGAACATTTCAATCATTGCTCTCATAAAAAAAACACTTTCAGTGGGCTTCTGGATGCATTTAAGTATCATACTAAGCAAAACTTACATTATGAATGCTGTAAACCATATACTTCGTGACTAATATCGAGTTGTATTTTTATCAATGAAGCTACTACAATGAGGTTAATAATTAATTAAATTTTTCGTTACTTTTCAATTATATCTACCTCAAGTCTTTAAGTTTTAAGTATCTGACAAGGAACGACTTCACTTATATTTCTAGAGAACAGACTGATGCATAGAGATTTGATATAAATTTTCAATGTAAATATTTAAATTCGCAGGTCACCCTTCTTCACGATGTGGATATTCCGACAAAAAAGGCCACTTTCGGCATGGGATGCTTTTGGTCCAACGATTCGCTGTTTGGCGCCACATTGGGCGTAATACGCACTCGGGTAGGATACGCTGGTGGCACTACGAAGAACCCTTACTACAGAAACTTGTGAGTGTACAACAACATATCTAAGGCTTTTCCTTTAGATAAATATTTGCGATCAGCTTAGTAGTATAAAACTATAGTTGCTTGCTACCGTGTAAAATTTAACAAATACCGACGAATTAAAAAAAAAATATTTCGATTCGATATTTATTAATTAAGAACGTTTAAAACGAATAGACTAATGAAATTTGGTGCAAAAATAAAACACAAAATGCATAATTACATACATATACGTAATTACACATATATAAGCTTAAATTAATATTTAACAAAAAAACTGTTTCTGAGTAATTTAATGAGATTTATCAGTGTTTAATATTGAAAGTTTTAATATTAATCTACTCCGTATATAATTAATTTAAAATAATTTTTAAACATCGTGAGTGGTAAATAAAAAAAGTTATCAGGTTACATTGCTCAAATATGAAGATTCGTTGCTAAATCTTCGGCATAATGTGGTCACGTTCATATCATTCGGAAGGGCGTGGATAGAACACGTACAATATATAACGTGCTTAATAACGGGCCATCCTAATATCTGCTTCAGAACTTGTTAAGGCTAAAAGAACCGGGCGTTTGAGAGAATGATACAGCAAATAAATAAAGTTATCATTGAAGCCTAGAAATCGTTTAATATTTTTTTTTTTTAATTATATGCGTATTACAAATTACCACTTACTTCAGTGACGAAAAACTTACATACTTGACAGTTTTTCACAACGTTCTCACCGCTGTGCACTGTCTGCAAATCGTTGGCCAGGTTCACGAACGTAACACTTAGCCTTTTTCTACGAATAACGTTTAGAAGTGGCACCCGCATTATTTTGGGAATCAGTTTTTTAGTTCCATTAACTTGAAACATATTAATTTATTATAAAATCTGTCAAAGTTTTATTTACTGTCCCTTAATAGAATGTCCATATTAACTTTCATTTATTATCCACCGTGAACAATGCTATTTCCCGGGATAAGTATTCTAGATGACCCACCATATAACCAATCGTTCAATGTGATGCAAATCTGTTTAGTGGTTCAAGTGTGATACGTGGTCAGACAAACAGATAACTCCAACAAAATATGTTTTGACCTGTATATAAGTGTACGGGCAAGCGCGTACATTGCACTTTTCATTCGCATTGCAACATTTTATATTTTATAAAATTCATTATGTAGTTTAATTAGTTTTGTATTCAGTACGATTTCGGTCATCAAGAGCACCGCGCGATACTCAAATTTCATACAATCATTATTTCAGTTTAAGTTTTGTTTAATATAGTGATTTATCTCGCATTTTATCTTTTATTTAATAATCTCATTTAGGTACGGCCAGTCCGTACATTGGTCCTTCGAGCTTTCCGTAAAGCGGGATCCTTGTACACGTGAGTGATTCCATATACCAGTCCATAGATCTACAGTTCGGTAGAAGTGACTGATCCAAGTGCAGTTCGCTATTGCTCGATTAAGAAGAGCAGTGGCCGCTATTCAGTATCTTGCTGTACAATCAAGGAGTGCAGTAAGGAGCGCCTGAGCAACCAGGGTTTGGGCGAGGGCAGCAGACAAGTAAGATCTGTCCATTTTATTATATTTACGGTGCTAAGAATGTCTTCAGTCAGCGACATCCAGGCAAATCAACAGCAGCTAGCGTCTGCTATTGAAAATGTATACACCAATTTTAAGAAAGACGGAGCCAGTAGGAAAACTGCCGAATACGTCAAAAAAAGGTTGGACTTTCTTGACAGCTATTGGTTCGAGTATGAGGCCAATTATACTAAGTTAATGGCGAAGGAGCTGGACGCTAACATGCGCGAGCTCATTGGTAAGGATCTGGAACGAATGAACGACAGGTACGTAAATATCAAGGCTCACATCCAAAGTTGTCAGGCTGCAGTTGACGAGAGATCACAGTCTCCATTAGTAAAGCCACCTACTTTTACGCTGAAGCCCCAGATCAATCCACAGCCGAGTGATACCGCGGCTTCATCTCAGTCCTCGAGTGCCACAGTAAGCAGGACCGAGCAGATGCTTAGAAAACAACATAGTAACTTTAAGGCCTTCCATAGCACAGCCACAGGTATTCGCTTAGATACCGTTAGCGAAAAGTGGGAGTTTGAAGACCTGCTCCGCACTCTCCAGGCACGCTGGTCTACCATAGATTCCCTGCCCTGGGAGCTGGATAGCTTGCTGGACGGGTCCAACGAAGATTATGAAAGCGCTTATTCTTCGTATGAAAGTAAGTACCAAGCCATTAAGGAGGCCATCAACCAAAAAATGTGGTCAGTAGCTCATATAGAGAAATCCACGCCTCAGTTGGAAACTCCTACATTCAGTGGAAACTACAATACGTGTATATCATTTAAGGATTTATTTAATGAAACTATACATAAAAATAATTCTATGTCTAGCGCTCAGAAAATACAGTACCTCAAGTACAAGGTAAGAGGGGAAGCTGAACGACTGATACAACATTTAAATGTCAGTTCTGATAATTATACGGTCTGCTGGGATATCTTAAACCAAAGGTACAATAATAATAGATTAATCTTTCAGTCTTATATGAATACTTTTATGAATATTCCATCAATGCAACAGCAAACAGCCGGTCTTTTAAAACGAATGCATGATACTACATAAGAGTGCCTTTATGCGATCAAAAACTTAGGGGTAGATATTAATTCTTGGGACCCTATGATCGTTTACATCTTATCACAAAAATTAGATACTACTTCATTAACTGATTATATGGAGTCGATAAAAAACCCGCGAGAGTTGCCTGGTCTTGAAGAATTTTTAACCTTTATAGAATCTAAATTTACTTCATTAGAGTCTTCGCGCAGGAAGCAAGAAAACCCTTCGCAAAAAAATATCAATTAGTCATAAAAATAATTTTAACAGTTATCTAAAACCAAACTTTCATAAAACATCCTTCACTAGTAGCAAAATTATTCCTCAAGTATCGATTAATAAAAGGAATTTAGTACCTAAACTTAGGTGTCCGATGTGCAATAGTAACGATCACGAAATTTATTACTGCCAATCATTCTTAGAATTGTCACCTGAAACTAGGCTAAAAACAGTTGATAAATTAAATCTTTGCGTAAGTTGTTTATCAAATCATCAAGGAAAACAATGTAGTTCGGATAAATCTTGTCGCGAATGTAATAAGCATCATAATCGTTTGTTACATGACGCATTTGTACAATCGCAATACACGCGCATTGCATCGGAAGTCGGTCACGGCGGGGAAGGCACGAGCGCGCACGGTTAGCGCGGGTGACACATGTGGAAATGCCATGTCAGGCAAACGTGTTCAGCGTAGCTCACACGTGTCGGTCCAGGATTGGCGATAAGGCAAGTAATAGTAAAGGGATGGTTACACTGAATTGTTCTTCTATCGTGAGTGACTTTACATTTGAAACCGATGCCCTTATAATGAAACAGCTTATTAAAAACCTTCCAACTTATACATTTACTCGGCCTGATTGGTCATACTTAGCCCATATTAATTTAGCGGATCCCGAGTTTTATAAGAGCCGTCCGATCTTATTCGGGGCCGATATATATTCAACTGTTTTAATGGATGGTATATGTAGAGCAAATTTAACTTTACCGACCGCGCAACAGACGCAGCTCGGATGGATTTTAAGTGGCAACACAAAAACTTTCCATTGTAATGTTACATTATATAATATACAGGATATTCAAAATTTTTGGGAGATTGAAGATATTTCGGAACAACCCGACATGACCTTAGAGGATAAGCAATGTACTGAGTTTTATCATTCAACTACTGTAAGACGAAATGACGGCAGATACGAGGTTAAATTACCGTTGAAACCCGATTATAAAGAAAAGTTAGGTTATTCTAAGTCTAAACCAGTAGCTCAATTTAATAAGTTAGAAGAAAAATTTGCGTTAAATTCATCGATGGCGAGTGATTATAAACAATTTATTTGAGAATATTTGTCGCTCGGTCATATGACGCCTTCAGTTGTCAACCGTAATACAATGCTTAAATGTTTTCTCCCACACCATTGTGTAACCCGAAGCGAGTCTACGTCAACTAAGTTACGTGTTGTTTTTAATGCGTCAAGTAAAACGTCACCAGGCTCAAGTTTAAATGACGTCATGTTTCGGGGACCTAACTTGCAACAGGACTTGCAAAGTTTGATTCTTAAGTGGAGACAATTTTTAATATGCGTTTACGGCGGATATTGAAAAAATGTTTAGGTAAATAAGGACGATCAATATTTACAAATGATTGTGTGGAGAGATAGCCAATGTGAAAAATTAAAAGAGTATTTTTTAGCTACAATTACCTACGGAACCAAAGCGGCACCGTTTCTCGCCATGATGACGCTTAAACAATTAGCGCGCGACGAGAAAATGAATTATAAAGATAGTTCAGCACCTAGCGTATTAGAAGAATGTTTTTATATGGACGACCTCATCCACGGGGCCCACTCGATACAGTCAGCTAGGCAGTTACAAACAGACATGATTACACTATTAAAATCGGGTGGGTTCCACTTAAGAAAATGGAAATTAAACTCGTCAGAACTGCTGGAACATGTCAATGAGTGTGGACAACAACAAGAAAACTTTGATTTCAAGCAAGTGGAGTCAACGAAAGCACTGGGCCTCGGATGGAATCCACAAAATGACTTTTTTACGTTGAAGTCAAACATATCTATTTCACATAAACTTATTAAGAGGTCGCTTTTGTCGGACATCTCTAAGATCTTCGATCCGTTAGGCTGGCTCTCTCCACTTACTATAAAACTTAAGATATTGTTCCAAGATATATGGAGGCTAAAAATACAATGGGATGAACTCATACCACGTGATATCTCGGAACAGTGGTATAAAATAAAGCAAGATATTGATACTGTCAATCAATTTCAAGTACCAAGATGGCTGCAAACCTAGGAGAATGATCAAGTAGAGTTACATGGCTTTTGTGACGCAAGCACAAAAGCCTACGGCTGCGTTGTTTACTGTAAAATAAAAAGGGGTGAGAGCACTTCGGTAGTAATAGTATCTGGAAAAACAAAATTAGTACCTTTAAATAAGACTTTTTCTCTTGCACGTTTAGAACTCTGGAGCTCAGTCATGTTGTCAAAATTGATGGCAAAAATTAAGAATTGTCTATTACATTATAACGTCACTATTTATGGTTGGGTAGACTCGATGGTCGTGTTAGGCTGGCTAAATGGGCAACCGGATAGATGGAAGCCTTTTGTCGCAAACCGAGTGAAACAAGTCACAGCGTCGATGCCGTCTGACTGTTGGCGATATGTAGCATCCAAAGAGAACCCAGCTGATTGCGCAAGTCGAGGTCTTATGGCCTCTCAACTTCAAGAGCATAAGCTATGTTGGCTGGGTCCTGCTTGGCTACCAACCTATTTACCTGGAAAGTATAATCAACATGATTTTAGTACCGATCAAGATTTGAAAAAGTTAGACAAGTTAATATTGTATTAAGTAGTAATGAAATTACTAAACAGTTGTTAGAGCAGCAAAGTTCATTAAGTAAAGCGATAAGAATTTTAGCATACGTATTAAGATTTAGTGCAAAACATAGAAAGATAGGTTATTTAAGTATAGAAGAGTTAAATAAGGCTAAAAATTTTATAATAAAAGGTTGTCAAGAGGAATATCTTATACAAGACATATGTAGTATAAAGGATGGAAAGGGTGTTAGTAAGGATAGTAAAATATTTAATTTAAATCCCATTTTAGACGAGAACGGTATTTTGCGTGTTGGGGGTAGACTAAAGCATGCGAACCTAGACCCTGAAATGAAGAATCCTGTTATCATACCCAATAACACGAGATTAGCAGATCTTATCATCGACCAAGCACATAAGGTTACGTGCCAAGGGGGAGCGCGATTAACAACCGCGTTCATTCGACATAAATATTGGCTGATTGGTGGTAATAATGCTACTAAGAAACGACTTCGTTTGTGTGTCAAATGCAGGAGACAGAATCCTGACCTTCAATATCAAATAATGGGGGACTTACCTGCCGCAAGATCTAATCCATCTCGTCCATTTTACCACTGTGGTGTAGACTTCACGGGCCATGTCACTGTTAAGGCCAGCAAAGGTCGCGGTATTAAGACCACGATGGGGTACATAGCCGTATTCGTGTGTATGGCAACCAAGGCTGCACACTTAGAATTGGTTTCCGACTTAACGGCATCCGCTTTTCTAGCCGCCTTGCGTAGAATGGCTGCTAGAAGAGGTGTACCGGGACACATGTACAGTGATCAAGGGAAAAATTTTATTGGGGCTAACAACTTATTAAAACAACAATTATCAGAGATCCGAAAAACATTCAATGACGAGTTAAAGACAGAGGTTGCTAACATGGAAATAGACTGGCATTTTAACTGTCCATCATGGCCATCAGCCGGTGGAATCTGGGAGTCCGCAGTGCGCTCTCTAAAACACCATCTGAAAAGAGTTATTGGTGAACAAAACCTTACATATGAGGAGTTCACTACACTGCTCAGCCAGCTAGAAGGATGCTTGAACTCGCGTCCGCTCTGTCCTCTAACCGAAGATCCCGATGACCTAAATTATTTAACCCCATCTCATTTTTTAGCTAGTGGACCTGTTACGACTATATACGATACAGAAACTGACCTTAGAATTAGATGGCATCTCGTTCAAAAAATATATAACGATATTTGGAACAGGTGGCGCGACGAATACCTCGCCTTACTAACAGCAAGGAGTAAGTGGAGGCAACCTCAAACTAACATTAAATTAGGTGATGTTGTCATTATTAAGGATGATAACCTCCCGCCGGGGAAGTGGGCCTTAGGTCGCGTAGTAGAACTTCATCCCGGGAGCGACGGATATGTAAGAGTAGTCACGTTAAAAACCAAAAATGGCCTCCTAAAACGGCCAGTTTTAAAAATATGTAGGCTTCCGGTAAATGACGAGTCAAAATTAAAAACTAGTGATAATAAAACTCCAACACAACAAAACTTAGTTCAACCCTCAGTAAATCGTAAGCCTAACTTCGCTACAATGACTATTTCTCTATTATTATTTTTTATGACAATTTCTTTAAGTTATTGTTCTCATAATATAACTTCATTACAAGGGAATAATAGTCTTTATTTTGATCGCATTAGGGACATGCAATTAATTAGAGATAACTGGCGATTAGTAGTTTACTACGATACACGTCCTTATTTTGAAAGCAATAAGGCCATCACAAAGTATATTAAGTACTTAGACAATTCATGTGAAAAGATTCAAACGCGATCACATTGCGACGGAATCTTATTGCAGTTACGTCACGAAGTCAGCGAATTGCAATACTATAATCACCTGTTAATGAATCAAAATGTAAACAATGGCACACGTCAACTACGTGGGTTAATCAATGGCGTAGGGTATATTGCTAACAGTTTATATAGTATCCTAGACGATCGTTTCGCTCAGAAATATGAGCAGGATATTGATTTGATACGAAAAAATCTGAATCATTTAGCTTCCCCCTGGAAAAACCAGACATCGGTCGTTGAGGCAGAATTCAACCTGCTAAAGCGTACTGAAAACGTTATAGAAGGGAACCATAAGTTGATTCATAAGAAACTTAACGCCTTAGAGACCGCAGTAAACCAAGTTAAAACTGAAATTCAAAACATACCACTTCTTAATGATTTTTTGACAACGGCTATGCTCACGAACACTATGATATTCAGCCTGAAAAACGTTCAACGAACTCTTCTGGGTGCCGTCACCAATATTTACAATGGCAAATTTGATTTTCATTTATTGACGACGCCCGACCAACTGAGGAACGAGATGGGAATCATCTCAGAACAGCTACCCAAAGATTTATCTTTACCATTCAAGAAATCCGACAGCCTATCCCAGATATATAATTTACTACAGTTCCGTGCTAAAGTCACGTCTAATTATAGACATATAATATTTGTGATAACGATTCCGCTAATCGATGAAAACGTGTATGAAATGTTAAGAATAATCCCTGTACCACAGGCCGTCGGCGGCGGCCGCGAGGTGGCGGTGGTGCCGGTGGCCGACTGCGTGGCCGTCAATCTCAAGCATGACGCTTTTATGAAACTGAGTGAATTAGATGTAAAATCATATATAGAGCAGAATTCTCAATTAAGTTTATGCAATCTCAAGAAGTCCATTCACCTCATTAAGGATGACCAGAGTTTCTGCGTAACATTACCCCAATCTAGAAAGTGCGAAACTATCATATCGACGTGCAAAAATACGTGGGAGGCTCTGAGTGGCTTAAATAATTTTTTCTACATTTGTTGTGAACCATGTCACGTAAAACTTGTATGCGATGAGACGATTACAAATTTTCATTTGACTAACTCTGGACTTTTTAGCATCGATCAAGGATGCACTATTAAGCAACCTGACTTCTTTACGTACTCTCATAGACAAGATGAGAGTAAAATGAGCTTAGCATCAGATATACTTTCGCCTGCGATTCCACAAATCAACTATATGGTGAACATCTCGTTACCACACGTGCCTTTGAATTATACATCCAGCTTCGGCCATAATGATACCGTCCAGCTCCAGGAGATTCAACGGAATCTCGAAGTCATGAAGAATACGGAACCTTTAGCAAACGGAATATCTGATCATGATGTCCATCATGATACGTGGCGATATATGTATTGTTCGCACCGGTGGCACTCGGCGGAGCAGTGTGGGCATGCAGGCGCTGCAGATGCCAGCGGGCGAACTGCGCCCCGCAGTTGGCCGCAGCCCATCCTTCTACTTCTCAGTGTAGTGAACTGAACCAAATAAGTGTAACTGATGTATCTAGTAGTGCAGTGAAAAGTGAGGCCATATTGCCAAAGGTGCATAGTGGACAATTACCGATGAAAGACATAGGGTGGTCTCCAGTTACGCGTCGTCCACGTTTTGATGTGCCGGACTTAGACACTTCTAAGTTTTGAGCTGAATATATAATAAGATAACATAATTATGTTGAATCACCTTGTAAATCACCTCATCTTATCTACATCATCTTTCTCGCCCGGGAATATGTACGGGCGAGCGCGTACATTGCACTTTTCATTCGCATTGCAACATCGTCATTTTATAAAATTCATTATGTAGTTTAATTAGTTTTGTATTCAGTACGATTTCGGTCATCAAGAGCACCGCGCGATACTCAAATTTCATACAATCATTATTTCAGTTTAAGTTTTGTTTAATATAGTGATTTATCTCGCATTTTGTCTTTTATTTAATAATCTCATTTAGTTACGACCAGTCCGTACAATAAGTAATATTTATTATTAATATAGAAAACAATTACCGCAAGTTCGTCACTTCACAACGGCTCGAACGAATGTGCTGATTTTTTGTGTTGTCTTCACAATTGTTATGACAGTGTGCGTAATTAATGTTACTTTTTGAGGAAACCACGGGAGACGTCAAATTTTGGATTTTATTTTTGTATAAAAAATGTCTATAATAAAATGTGCCGTTCATAAGTGCTCTTCTCATTTTCTTTATTGGGTATTTGCACCCTTGCAAAGTCGTTGCGGGTCGCTAGTAAATTATGAATCTTTATACCCCCACCAAAAATAGTTGCAAACTTTGATTAGTTATATTGTACATACTTGATAATCAGTGGACTGACACATTTAAAATTGTAATTTAATTAGAATAAGCCATAAATTGCGCATGATGTGGGTCAAGGAACACTGCTATTATCACTGGAGATAAGAAATACTAATGAAATTGCGAATTTAAATATTTATTTATTTATAAATTCAATAGCCTTAAACATTTTATATGCAGCATACGACTTACAGGTGTAAATTACATTACATTTAATACACGGTGTTTTAGCTTCACCCGACCAGTATGTATGATTTACGTGATAAAAAAAGGGAAATTTTAAAATACATTCAGTTAATAGAGTATTGGTATATTTTATGATTGATTGAGTTTTATTAAAAAAATCAAGAATTTTTAGTGACAAAAATAGTTGAGTGTCCTCAACATTAATGCGAGGGAAGAGAAATGTTTTTCTGGATCCGGATCCGGAATTTCTGAATATATTTGTTTTTGAAATATATTTAACAGACACTTCTGCAAGAATCTAATACTGTCGCGAATCTTTCTATTTCACAATGCCCCAAGGCAGAGATAAAATAAATATTTTTCAATTCGATCGATTTCGATGTAAAATAAATAACAGTGTTTAAATAGAATAATATTCTTTTGAACAATGGCAAACAAGCCAAAGTCTGTTCAACAGTCATGATGATGCGCTGGAACAAAATTATCCAATTTGCATTACCTAAGAACACCTCTAGATCACATCCAAGAATTTTCAATATTTTCTTCAATACACAAATATTCTATGATGTAATATCATAATTCTATGATATTACAAATCCTTATCTGCAAATCCATTGCTCACAGTTCACTTGTCATCAATGACTTTCAGAAAAATATCGTGACTACTACTTACTATCATGTAACATTTGTTTCAAAAGGTTATGCAACACGCAGTGTTTAATTTGCCATGATTACAGACCTCATATATTTCCCATATTTTCGTTGCTACATTGGATATTTACAATTAAGGATTTAACTTACTCGTAAATAAACGTTTTCTGCTATATGTTAATGCGACCATGAGTTTTCTTGCACTGCACCTTTGAAGCGTATCACTTACGATACCTGACGACACGTGTATTTTATTTATACTTTATGATGTAATTAACCTCGTATAAAAAAAGAAGGTAAGCTGTACACTTCAGTTACCGTATCTAAGCATCGATTTGCTTAGCATTAGAGATATATAACATTATTTAGTACTTGTTAAGGATGCCAAGGTCTTAAGATTAATCGCGAAAGTAAATTAAGCCCAGAAAATCTTTCACTGTTTCTGATTATTAAAGTAGATGGGTTCTGTTAGTTAACGATGAAAATAATAGGTATTTAACACGCTCAAACATATAAGGGTTTACCGTGTTCAATATTTCTTCTGTAGGTACAATTTTCTATTTTTATTATAACTACAATAGCTATTCGCGTTTGCGTCGTTGGGTGTAATGAGGAAATCTTCAAGTTATATGTTAATATATTATACATTTAAATATTTTTGAAGAAACATTCTTAATAACGGTAGAATAATAACAACAGTATGCAAAGGTTTACTTTAAAAATATTAAGTGTAGAAACAGACAAATAGTTGTGCTAATTATCAATAAATGTTTTGAATAACTTTAGTAGATTTTTTCTCAGTCTTATTCATTCCGTCTATTCATCTTCGTGTAATCTAATACAATCCTGAGCATTCTAAAAAAATATAGTTACTAACGCATTAAGTAATTAGAAAAATAAAATCCAGAGACCATACCTAACAGAAAACAGAGAGTATGTTATTCTGTAATAAAGGAAGTCGTAATAAAAATATGCAGGACCTTTGTACTAAAAAAGTATATATTTTTATACTATTTCAAGGCAAATGTATCTTTTACAAACGTATACTTATTTGCTACAGTTGCAAGTGTCATCTTTCCTTTGCGTTAAAGAACAAATGTCTTTACTCACACAATTGAAAATTATACAGTTTTATGTGTCTGTAACCATTTAGTTTAATATAATGTCTGTTAATTTCTATAAAGATTATGTGATATATTATCAGTCAATTGTACCATTAAAAACATAACTCTAGCTATAAACCTGCAAATCAAATAACAATTCCCTTTATGCCCTATCATGCCATTTCATGGCTGTGCAATGTTTTATAATCCACACATAGATAATAAATCAGATAAAACACGCACGCTCGATAAATTATAGAAAAGAGGAAATCGATTTAGATCGCTATCAGTTATTTCGGCATTGCGTATTAGCGCGGAAGCCAAGGTTGTGTTTGTTGAAGGCCAAGGCGAGCAGTCTATCGTCACACGCATGATACGTAACTGTGGACTATTTATAACCCATTCAAACGAGTGGAGTTATGAAACGAATAATTGGTAACGCGTCCACACGTTTGTAAAGTAAACCCTGTATATTCATGAAAACCAATAAGATTAAACTTCAAATACTAGGACTTAGTGATAACAACAGTGTAAAATATTTGGAATATTTCACAATTGTATAAACAACTGACTACTTACATACGAGTTGACAAGGGGTATCGATTTTTTTTTAATTCATAACATTATAATTTCATTCTGGTTAAGAAAAAAAATCCTTTTTTGTTGTAACGATGACGTAATTAGCTACATTTCGATAGGTATTATTATTTTTTGTTGGTTTCGTATCTTATACTATGGTACACTAAATCATTGCCAACAGAACAAATGAAGGTGGGTCGCACTAAATATCAACTGTTACTACTGAGTGTGGCATGATCTCGTTGAGTTTTTCAAAATCAATTGGGCGCCATATTTTAGAATAATTTCTTAATAGAATTAAATTCTTAGAATAATTTAACTCTTAGAATCAGTTCCAGTGTTAAATAGTAATTAATTTTTCAATTATTAAAATAATTTAAAAGTAAGAATTAATAATCTGTTTATTACAGAGGCGATCACACCGAAGTAATAGAGATAGATTACGACCCAAAAAGTGTCACGTATGAAGAATTGCTGGATATGTTCTGGGGTAATCATGAATACGGACTGACAACTAAGCTAAAAAGACAGGTAAATATGAATTCTAAATTATTCTAGTAAATGCATAAAGACATCTATAAAAATCGTAAGGTGACTGAATTTGTAATTTTTTTTTATTAAATCGATAATTTGTAACTGATATTTGTTAACATCTACAATGATTTAAAATCTAGGATAATCAAATGGAATGAAATGGCATAGAAGTTTTGGTAATGGATTGGGAGGTAAGGATGGAAGTGGTTTTCGAAGTATGCACAAGTACCGTCGAGTTTATACAGGTCCAAAGCCCGGCGCGCTACAACAATACGGACTTGGTACTTGGACCTTGTCTAGTTCGGCAAGTTGAGTGCAACTTGGAACGACAAGGTTACAAATATCGATGCGCCCCAAAATATGCGATACCTGAAATTTCTCCAGTAGGTTCTCAAAAGTGTATAAAGTTTGGCAATGCATATATGGCCAGCATGGTGTGCCTACTTTTACCCCTCACATAGTGAGAGAGATCCGAACCACCAGATGATCATGACACTTTAAGCCTTTATGAGTATAACATGATTTAAACAACGCCTTGTGGAATACGCCTTTTTTCATTAATCTGTAAACCAAAACGAAAACTGAGTTCTGTACCGCAATACCGAGAGAAAAGTGCAGAGCTAGTTGACTTGAACGTGTTTATATGATTGTAATCTCCTGTCCAATAATAATTTACATCAGTTGATGATGATCAAGACTTGCATTTCTATTCAATATGACAAATTTTGTAATATGATACGAGTACAAATAAACGAACAAGAAAGTAGTTAACGGAATTATTTTATCAAAAACTGTGGAGTTTGATAACTGATACTTCCGTAAGCAATTTTCCTAATATTATCGATAAAATATTTAGCTAGTTAAGTGACTATTCTCCGTCGGAGAATTTTAAATTACTTACATCTCTAGATCTCTAAACAAAATATACATTTCCCATTTCCGTTACAATTACAGAGTATAAATGACGAAATACGCCTTAAATCTGTTATTATATAATTATTTTTCTCTGTTTTTTTTCAGTACCAATCAATGATTTTATATCATGACGAGGAGCAGCGCGAGATGGCTGAGGCGTCCCACAGGAAAATGCAAGTACAGTGCAATGGACAGCTCCGTACAGAGATAGCCCCAGCTGGCCCTTTCTACCCCGCTGAAGAGTAAGTTACTCTTTACATATTAACCTTGGCCATGAAACAAGTTTAAATCTGAGAAATATTTTTTCTACAGGACAGGTAATTTAAAAGTGCATACGCATGACAACGCAATTTTCGCTTTAAATCTTTTATTACTCATTCTATAGAAGTAACATTTAGTTATATGAACATATAACTAACTTTAGTACAAAAAAATATATGTTAGTTATTTAATAAATACACTTATTCTTGCCATTTTTTTGTATCCTACCGTTTCTCAAACACAGAACAAAAAAAAATGTGAAAGAAACTCCTCAGGGCATTTTTGTAATTCAATACATTATTATAATTACAAAGTAAGTTTAATCTCCGTGGAGTCGGTTGCGGCACCGTTATTTCCAGGCGTCCTTATCATTTATATATTCATGTATACTATATATTTTACCACGAGCTCTACTTTAATACAACGCATGAAAGTTTTAATAAGTAAATCACGTATCTAACGAAACACGAACACTGAGCTCCATAAAAGTACGCTGAATCTTTAGTAAGCGATGTTGTTTTAATTATGAATAAATTATAGATTTAGTGACGTGGTGTAGTCGCTGTATAAAACACACACCTAACAACAGTG
>PDGT01000061.1:871475-1051213 GCA_003671415.1 Megathymus violae
GTTTGACGACATAAATGTGATTTAGAATTTTTTTTATGTGCAAACGTACAAGGTAGGATACCAGGAACCATGAAAAAATACATTCACATCTAAGGACATGCACTACCACGTGCTTCCTTTGTTCGTAGCTAGTCCAATGGGATATTAACACATTGTTTATGTATTTTATGACATTTTCATTATATTACATTAGGTATATTTAACAAAAATTATGCCGAAATCAAGTGAAAACGGGCTTTGGAGTATTAGGTGCTAACATTGACTGCAGCTATGGTCCTGTGTTAGGTAAAGGATTCTTTGCACAGCCTAAATATAGGATGCAGAAGATGCAACATAAAATATTAACGATTCACTAGTGCCAAAACCGTGTCACGGTCTACTCATTATCAATTGTCTTTGTAAACCTCCTCTTAATGTCACACGTGTCGTGCCTTTTAACGACCTTACGTGAAGTATGGCTATCGTACTAAATATGTCGTTGGTACAATAACTAGATGGTAAGGAATACGCACACCACCTTAAAGTGATACCTACTGCCGTCGAGTGACACCCGTATGGAATTCATACGCAAGAATAGTTTAAAAACTCAAAAATTGGTTCTATTAAATATTACAGTGGAATGTCTTGCGCTGCTAGCCCAAAATCCTTAATGGAAGAATTGCCCAAGCCTTTGATTTACGACACAATTAACATAGCTCATGTTATATATTCATATATATCTGTTATAAAGTTAAAAAAACAAATAGATACAAGGACATGCATATGGTAATTAATTTTTATTCACCTAATGTGAATGTTTTAAATTGCCCCAATTAAGAAAGATCTGTGCTTAACAGTGTAATTCATATTTTATAATCAAATGATTAGTTGACGAGTCATTCGGCAGGCGAGAATAATAGTTTTTTTACATTACTAATCTATCTTTATTCATGTACGAGCACTTGTGTTACATTTAATATTAGGATCCTATAAATATCATCAATCATCAAGGACAACTTTTGATGAATTCGATCTCTGGATCATTTCAATCAAGTCTCCTGACTTACAACAATTGACACGTGAACAAAATAAAGTCTAATAAATTTGTAATCAACTGCGAATTGCTACGATGTAAACGATTTGATTGATCAATAAAAGCTTTGATTGATCGTATGATTGTTCTGATTGAGCTTTTTAAGTTATTATTGGTAATTGTAATATATCAATTGGAGTCTGAAGACTGTAAAATTAGGTTTTGATTTTTGTATAATTTTATATTACTTGTAATAATAAACAGTTTTGGTTAATAATCATTTCTCAAATTCAAATTCGAAATCATTTAATCACATAGGTATTCCGTAAATATGTACACTTATAACCGTCTATTTTTGCTTCTACCAGCGTTTCGAAAAGTTGCCTTAATAATGAGCAGAAGAAACGGCGAAAGTAACTCCTCAGCACATCTTTTAAACAACACATGGTAGTTACAAAAGTTTAAACCTGTGCCTGACTTGTTTCGACGCTATTACTTCCAGGCATCCTTGTCATTAATGTATTCATCTATACTATAATATCCTTTGTCTATAAGTTGTATTTTAATGCGTCGCTCAGAAGTTCCAATGAGCAACTCGCGTATCAACTTAGGAATCTTATTGTAAAAACGAACTCCAAGCCCCATAAAAGAACGCTGAACCTTTTGTAGACTATATAAAGATGTAACCAAATTATGCCTATTTCTTGTTTCATGATTGTGTGTATCACTTTTCTGCTTATACGAATTATTTTTATGAATATTTAAATTACTATATGTATACTAACTGGCTACGGTGAGTACACCTATTTCTTTAAATTTTTCTCTTAATGACTCACTTGATTTTAATCTGTATATAGCTCTGATTGCTCTTCTCTGCAATATAAATATTAAATCAATGTCGATATACCCTACATTACGATACCGTAAGACTATGAAAATAGACGAAATAAACAAGTCTAGCTGTCTCTACATCAGTAATCAGTCTTATCTTCATAATAGCATAAACAGACCTACTAAGTTTACCTGCGAGAACCGATATATGGGCGCCCTACTGAAGCTTACTACCTAAGATGACACCTAAAAAAAACTGGATTGTTCCATAGTCAATATATCATTATTTAATTTAAGGATTTTGCCTACCTTCTGCACATTTGGTAGTGCAAACTCTATACACTTCCTTTTTTTGGCATTTAAAACTAAATTGTTTATGATAAACCAATGCGATACATGGGACAAAGGACTGTTTACATTGTCAAAATTTATTTCTTTCATTATTACTTTTCATTATTAGACATGTGTCATCAGCAAAGAGCACAATGTCCGCATGTTTGCTACTAAAATACGGCAAATCGTTAATATAAGCAAAAAAAAGGGACGGACCTAGAATAGAGCCCTGTGGAACACCCATTACAATTGATGATCCCAAAGATTTGGTATCATTTAGACTAACACACTGAACCCTAACCTTCAAATAGGACGCAAGCAAATTGAGAGCATTGTACTTGACGCCGTAGTGACTAAGCTTAAGAAGTAATTATTCGCGCTCAACACAATCGAATGCTTAAAACCAATCGCAAAAAACACTTATAGCATTCTGTGATGCCTCCCAGGCCTCAAATATGTGTTTAAGAAGCCTAACACCTGCATCAGTTGTACTACAACCTTTAATGAAGCCGTATTGATGACAGTGAAGTAAGTCATTTCTGTTGAAAGGTTCAAGCATTTGAATTAATAAAATCTTTTCACAAACTTTACTAAGTGTTGGTAAAATAGAAATTGGTCTGTAATTATTACAATCTGATTTATCACCGGATTTAAAGGGCGGAATGACTTGCTATGTTTCAATAGATAAAATTGTATGTTTCATTAGAGAAAAGTAAGTACCTAAGTTAACACACTTATTAAAGATTACAGTTAGGTGGGGGCTATGACATCTATTACATTATTTATAATTTTAACTGACATTACCCACAGGTCACCAGTATTTTTAACATTTAGTGACCGAAAAGTTTTAACTACTTCTAATGCTGTAGTATGTTTAAATTCAAATAAAATACCACAATCAATAACATATTTTCTTAATAGATTAAAAATTTCTACCGGCGATGAAGTTAGTATGTTAGTCAACGTAACAGGTATATTTTGAAAGTAATTTTCAAAAACGGTTACTACCTCATCAGATGTGATTTTATTGTTATTTATCACCAATTCAAATTTCAGGTCACGTAATTTATTCATACCGGTCTCATTACTAATAACATTCCACTTAGTTTTAATTTTATTCTTAGAACTTTGAATTTTTCCCTAATTAATTTTGATTTTGCCTGAATGCAAACTGATTTAAAAATTTTAGAATATGTCCAATCTTATTATTCTTTAATACGGATGGAAATTTAAAAACTCCGAATGTAAATATCCTATTCTGTACATTTTACTTTTTGATCGTAACAATTACAATTACAATACAACAAAATTTTTGTAAAAGAAAAAATAATCGTTGAGATCGTGTTAACACTGAATACAGTAAGTAAACTAAATTATTATTATTAATATTCGTATATAACTTTTAAAATTACGTTCAATGTTATAAGTAGGTACTATAACAATATCTTGTTTGATGTCGTATGAAATCTTCAACCTAACCTGCCAAGAAGGGATTTCTAGATAATTTAAAATTTGTAAGTGCTAAAACTGTAAAAGCAATACCACTAAAACCCCGTCAGTGTTACAAGTAATTATCTATATCACACACAGCCATGTCTCCAGAACAAGGATCTATGTCTACAAATGTTTTTTTAGTTTTGTATGCAGACTTGATAGCAACTGGGAAATGCAATCCTCATAAGATTACCATTGAGCTGGTCCCGCAGGAACTTAGGTTATATATAATAAAAACATATCTAATATGACATTTAAATATCATTCCAGCTACCATCAGAAGTACAGGTTGCAAGGCCACAAAGATCTCTGCCGCAGCTTAGACCTGGACTCGTCCAAGCTACAAACTTCTCACTTGGCAGCGCGTCTGAACGGGTACCTGGTCGGTGTGGGGGGGAAAACGCAGTTTGATCAAGAAGTGTCCCGCTTGGGACTCAGCGAAAAACAAGCGGAGTATGTTAGACGAGAGCTCGAACGCAACGAGGGAGGTGGTCTAGCGTGCTAAATGTTTTAAAGGCAATATTTTATACTACTGATGTGTCTGCGTTTCGAAATTACAAGGACGCTTAATGCTAACAACGGAGTACACTACAATGAAATTGTTTGAGTGAGCCACGGGAGTTACGAAGCTCGAATTACGTTTGTCCGCGCCAACAGAAAGATTGCTACGCTGTGGCATCACCATCATTACAACCTATACTGTCCCCGGTCTCCGTCACAGTGAGTTCCTGTTGACAGACGTCACATACCTTTGAGAACTTTCAGGTATGCAGGTTTCCTCTCGATGTTTTCCTTCAACGAAGCAAATGATAATTAATTTATAATACGCACATAATTTGAAAAATTAGAGGTGCTTGCCGGATCGAACTCGAGTCTACCGTGTAGAAGATCTATGTTCGATCTACTAGGTCACCACTGCCCCCTTGCTGTGACATAGTAATTATTATGATTTAGTTTTTACCACAACACTATGGGGTGAACAAGAAGTAGGATATAAGTACTCGCATAATCATTATGTCCTATTTGTATCACGCTCTAACTTCGCTTTGAGAAAAATGAACTTTACGTTCAGGTAACTATCATGACTTCACACATTTGTAACATTGTTAGCCGTGCCTAACGGACGAGCGGGCCGTAGTCTGTGGTAGGGGGCGGGGTAATCGGCAAACCTGCGAACACCTTACATACGGAGTTTCTTACCTAACATTATCTAAATAGTTTAACTTAATTACGGTACCCTAAAATACAGTATTATATAACTACCTACGACATGGACGAGAGCAACCCAACTCATTACTCTATAAAATCCATTTTCGAGTACGCATTGTATCGCTACTGGTACTAATCTCTTTAATTTACCAAGAAGTCAATGCCTCATTACCGGTAGGATTGTAGTCAAGCATTATCGGATTGCACTCAAACGTTAATTTATATGTAAAAAAAAAATTCAAACAACTGTTTCGGTGTGACAGGTGTCAAACAGTGACATTAACAAATTAGTCGTTTCATTGACTTCAGGAGTAACAATAGATCTATTTGAAATAAGATCGTTTATGAGACGGTAAGAGTAATAATTACATAGGCGAAATAATAACTTCAAATGCTTTAAATTTTTGTATGTTTGCACATATTTAATTATCATTATGTAATTTAGAACAATAAATGACGCCTAAATCAAATAATTTTTTTTTATCTGTGCAACGTATGACAATCATATTCAGTATCTTTAATATTTTGCGATTGTTTCATTAAAGATCGCAGTTAATAGGTGACGTTAAAATATATGTAAATCATTGACGTATATAAAAAATGATGAATTTGGACTTTTTACACCTATTTTTGTTGTTTTAGATTAATAGTACTTAGTTGTTACTCGGCTTGTTATGTCACGAAAGAAGAGAATTATAACATTAGACATAGTCCATAGTAGAATTGATTTGGTTTATATATATCACCACACTTTAAAAGTGAAGAATAAAAATGTAATAATTGGAGTATTTATTATTAAGAAATATGTATGATAATTTAGTAATTCAATAAATATTAATTATGTAGGTATTACATTTGAAATATTAGATAAACAATATTCCCAGATTATCAGCAGTTTTGCATTTGAATATCAGTTAAGTAGACAATAGTTTATTCATCTCATTCCGTTAATTAATATAGATAAATATTTTCACAACTTTTTACATTTAAATTTACCTTTCAATGATGTTTTCGGCGGACAGTTTGAACCATACCTAAGAATTTATATTTTAAAAACCCGTTTCTAAAACGCTAAATTAATAAATAAAATATACAGATTAAAAAGAATGATACGTATTTAATTTTTTATTTAATTAATTGTACCTCATTAATGTTGTGCCTTGATGTGAAACATATAAAATGAAAATAAATATTTTAGGTAAGCAAGTCCTTGTTTTAATTTATCTTATTAATTTATGTTTGGTATGCTTAAATTAATTGTTAAATACTTGATTGGTTGATAAATGTTAATCTATCACTTACAATCATTTTATGACCGGCCCTTAAGGATCCATAGTAATCCCAAATTTAAAAAGTTTGAGTCCTGGCCATTTATAAAAATTATAAATCGGATTGTGAAACTCCGCATGTGCAGACTGGCAAGGCATAAACCAAAGTGCTACTGAGGAAGTATTACATATATTACACCTAAAATGATATAAGTTTTGACAATATAATCTTGAACAAATGAAGCCATCTCGTATTTTATGTTTGATATACTAAAACTTTTATGCAAAACAAGTTGGCTGCATGTGAGTTGCGTTTACAAGTAGACATTTCTTAAATCAAGATTTAAAAATGTTTTCCGCCATTTAATCTGCCCTGCTTATGAGGTTACTTCAACGCCATATTAAGAGAAAAAAAGGAGCAACTTAGCTAAAGTGGAGGTATTTAGATTTCTCAATTTAAAAACATGATTTATACTCACATACAATGTCAGTATCTGCTTAAATATCTTTTGAACTTTAAATTGACGCAGCTTTAAGTAGGTCACAGATGTGCTTCTATTCTTGACGACTGAAATTTCACTTGTAACTGTCGCTGGCCAATTAAGAACGAACTAGTGTTTACGGTTAGACAAAGGTTATGGGTTAGTGGCACCATCTCGTGTTATACGAGTCTTTTTGAAGCAAACCTTGTATTATAATATATGTATCCGTCCACTGAAGCTTACACATTATCCATGTACAAACAATGAGATCATATTTTTACGTCTGTAAACAAACAAAAATCTAATCACGGAAAAAAGAAACACAAATAAAACTACGAAATTTAATATTTAGTTCATAAGTAAATTAAAAAAATAATTTTAAAATTAAAAGATGCTGAACTATAAATTTTTTTTTGTCGCAGTTCGTAGCGACATCTAGAGGAAGAAACGTAATTTAAAGATATTCAATGAAAGTAATTTGCATTTCTGTGTCTGTTATTTTCTATCGAAATAATAGCATATGTTAATATCTGTTAATACTATTAGTATCTGTAACTAGTCAGTCCGTGAAATACATTATATTAACGATCAAATTTATGCGTGTAAATATTTTACCAATGCTGGATAGATGGCGTTGATTGTTGTCTCAATTAGATAATCGGTGTTGCGTTATTTGTTGTACTATATTTTTTTATAACAAGTTGATTAGCACCGCAAATTTATTACTTTATTATTTTAATTTATATTGTCATTAGTAATACAAATGCTTAGATTATGTTCACTGGAATGAAAACTTCCGTCAACATTTCTAATTAATTTTCTAGGACCATTTTTTAAGTGAATGAAGCTAATGCAGCGAATGCCTGACCTACCAGCCTACTTAAGCAATTCTAGATGCCAAAGAGGTAGAATAATTTGAAACGTAAGTCTGATGGAGAAACCTTCAACTGATTGTGATTACAGAAACAATCAATTACCTCAAAGTCATATACGGTTTGAAATCTGTCTATTTGTGGATATGCTTTCTGCGCCTATTTATCTTCTACAGGTGCATTTGAGTGAAAACGTTCTATTTTGAATAATTGAAATTATTGATTTATGTTTAAAACTTATTCTTACAGCAAAAGAATTGTGCACCATCGCATCTCGATCGCCCTCAATAACTCTTGTGGCCCATTCTCGTCGTGGTCGAATATCGTCTGCACTAAACGAACCATATGTTCCGCGACCGTTAGCTCGTTGACGCGCCACCACGACGTTCCTGACATAGCGCTTCGCTCCCGCGATAGGTCGCAGAGCCAGATTCTGCTGCGCTTGCAGCCGCTTGTACTGTTACCCAGATACCAACGCGTAAAATGCTTGTGCCGTGTAGAGCTGTCTTGAATGACCGACCGTAGGTGTATTACACCCTCCGTTTTGCCTTAAGGGGTAATCTTGATATTAACTCTGGTCAGACTCGAGCCGCAGGACCCTGCTGGACAAGATAGCCAGTGTGCTGCCTCGTGCGCATGGAGTTATCGATAGTACATCGTAGGTATTTAACGGTTGGCTGCGATTCCCGGCCACGGCCTACGAGGCTTTGTGAACAGGATGGAGATTGTCTTTCCAACATTGACGGCTATACTCTATTTGTCCAACTATGAAGGCAACAGGTAGCCGCCGTATTCACGAGACCGCCGGCTCAGGCTTACGGAATGAAAGAAAATACGCGCTGTCGTCAGCGTACAGCGCGAGCACAGCAACGCACTCCGACTCTCGAAGGTGTCCCTCGAGATTGGTATAATTTATCAAAACATTAGCGATAACATTAACGCAAGGCGGTAAACATCACAGTTCACAGTAGATTTTAGAAGAACGATTTGATTGCACAATGAGTAGAATGAAATTTAGTACGATTAAAAAATAAAGCTATAAAATAACATAAATTTTAGGAAAAAGTATGAGTATTTATTGAAACAGCTGTAATATATCTAGTAGTTCATGTGAATAATTAGATTTTAAAAACTGTATTATTGTATCACAATCAAAGATCAATCATGTAATGCATATTCAAGCACATTTCGTCGATAACTCTGCATTTTATAGGAAGCTTTAAATTTATTCTATAATATTTAATGTCAAAAGAATGGACCAGAAAGTAAAATGTGTAGAGACCGTAAATTTTTGGTTCATCTTAAATCCCAATATCTAATATGAGCACCTCTTTCATGTTCAACTTATCAGTCGTAGCTGTCGTATAAATAAAGATAATAAAAGATAACGCGTTTATTAATACTCAAGATGAATACAAATTTAGTGACACATGTAATATATTTGTACGAAATATGTACCAATAAACATTTATAAACAATTTTAAACATTATGTGCGTGGATAAGACTATGTCGGAGTAGACTCAGTCATCAGAAGTAAAAGATAAGAACAAAAGAAGATCCAGGTCAAGTTGTAATGCGATGAAGTCAGGTACACGTGCCGCCAGCGCGTGATATCGTTCGTTCGCTTTCTTTTTTCATTGTCTATCGGCGCCGTCAACCATTTAATTTTATTATGTATTACGTTAGGTCTCTCACGTTGACTATATACATACACATATGTCGAATATAAATATTGTTGAAAACGCCTACCATTCTCACCATCATCACGAGATAATTTTCAAAGAATGTCCATTTATCTTATAATCAAAATATACACGTTATTTTGTCACAATAAGTTTAAAGAAAACCAAAGTGTTATAACCTAACGGCATCGGTATTTTTCAGTCCACCTGAAGCTGACGTATCAAAATGTCAATAGTAAATAAACAAGATGACCTCCACCTGCGGCTTGTTATCGTACTATCATAATCTGCAAATATCTCCTAATACCGTGCTAATATCATCCTTTGATCCAAAATAATTAAATGTTCAAAAATTATCGGGTAATCAAACACTTAACAATTTTTCGTTCTATTAAACTTGTTAACTTTTTGTTCGCTATGGATACTAAGACGTTAAATCTGAGCAAATAATATTTTATGTTATAAAACACCATAGACAACTTGCTTTACAACTGGCAGAATCATATTTTTGTTGCCACACATTGGTGTATTATTTGCTTACTTCAATATCGTTTTTGGAAACGTGTAACCAAAAATTGACTTATTACATGGAGGGAATGGAGGGTGGATTAATAAATCATACCGGAATCAGATCTCAGTAATGAATTACTTGTAAAAGTTGTAAAGTATTACAAGTAAGATTGAAAAGATCAAGATACATTTCTTAAAGAGAATATATCTAATTTCCTGTTACCTATTACTTAACTAGTCAGGGCAGGTATTTTATAATTATATTCCAGTGCATGATCATTCTTTGACGTATGATGATCGATGATGATAGACGTAAATTGGAGTCTACAAACTGATGACATTATTGCCCGACTGTTAAAGACGGCGTCCAAATGACGCTAATACTGCGTTTAGTGAAAATAATCATCGATTAGAATATATTTATTTTGACCTTTTCCTATTAATAAAACTAGAATCATATTGCACATCAAAAACATGTAGTCTTAATGTATCCAGGAGGTCAAGTCGACCTCCCTTATATTGAAGTCCGTTGACCAACGAATGAGAAAATTGCGCCTGTTCAAGGTTGCTGCGCTCTACTTTATACTACTCGGTTTACTAGTACTCGTGCGTAGTATTATAGTATAGTAAAGAACTGCCTAGATTTTCCATATTTCTTAGTAATAAAGATTACAAAAACATTCACAAAGATGAAAGATCAAACTATGTGTTTTTACATTCAAAACTAAAGCGTAAAATCGCAAAAATGTATCAGGGTGCTTTTCCCAGTTTCAATGGCTTGATAAACTTTTCAATTATTACTAATGCGTCGATCGGATAAATAATGTTCCATGAAATATACCTATTATCTCAAGATAAGATTAGTAAAAGCATTGTTACTAGTGCGCGCACACCGAACTTGCACCGGATGAATCAAATTCAGTCAATGAGATAATTGACACTGCGTTCACTCGAGAGGTGACATCTAGGGTCCCTGTGGTTTACGGTATTGACAGATTGCCTTGAAAATTGTTCAACAAAATGTTCAGAAATTTTAAATATCGGGTGTTGGGAATCTTCAAATACTTAGGAATAGGTTCCGTGATTTCAATTGAACGCATATTAATTACCCCTCATAGGTATGTAATCCCCAGATATTCTTGTCCTGCGATTTTTAAAACCTCCCACGCTCGGTCAGAAGCCAATTTATTACATAACCGTTGCGGTATGAAAGCAATTTACGAAAATACAGTTTTCGGTGGAGATACTTCTGGGTGGTCCCGCGGGATAACAGCGCGTGTATTAAAAACGACGATATCTCTAAAGTTTTGTATAGAAGATGTATATACAACTTATGTTTTTGGAATAGTTATGAAACAAGCAGACAAAAAATGGATTAGATATTAATTTATTCTATCTATCCATTCTTTTCTACCTTTATGACCCCCAAAAAAAACCTCCAACGTCTGAAACCTAGGTCTAGACTTTTGTAAATGTCAATAACGAGGAAGGCGGAATAAACTTCACCGCATCTCATATGCGGATAAAAAATACATACGATGGGCTGCTAATGCGTTGAAGACTGCAGCCAGTAACTAATGAATGGCGGATATACCAAGTTTAGATAAAAAGCATCAAATAACGCCTGAAAATGAACGTGTGAAACAAAGGTCGTTGTAAAACAATAAATAACAGCGACATATTTCAAATCAAATTCAATTTATTGCGTATCACGATACAAATGTACTTAATTTACATAAAGTAGTTCCTCTCATGTAAACAGCGTGAATGAGTTACACATTCCATTGTATTATAACATATTTTAATATTTACGCGACGTATTTAAAACAAAATCTCTAGTCTTGGATAATAATAACGGTAGCAAAAGTAATAACGCGAATCAAATAAAGTTGTTAGTGTTGAGCGGATATACTTTTTAAGTATGTATTTATTACAATCGGAACCACGTTCTGTCATTGTTTTGTTTGGTCTCACGGCTCTGATTACATAAACGACCCGTGTGAATTACAGTCACTAAATGAAATTATGTTTAATGACAATCAGCGCACAAGGTTCACGCTAATAATACAAACTGTAGGTATTAAGTACTTCTATGTATAATATCCTCGTAGTATACAGAACACAAAAACGAGTCAGCGATAGCTTAAGGAGTGATAAGCCTAGTGGTTTTAAACGTCTTTGTCCCGCATGGAGGGCTCGATTTATAATCTATTGACTTAATCTTCAGTTTCAAAGTTATGCACGTTTTAGAACGTAATCACCTCCTTCAGCGACGGAAAATCTGAGGGAACCTGCGTATCTGAATGTCTTAATCCACGTTTGGCGAATATGGACTGGCCTTGTATTCTCTCATTATAAGAAGAGATCCGACCCCAGTATTGAGTTATGACGATAATCATAATATGATGATTCACCGTTTACTGTATGAGTCAAATATTTCACACGCCTGTTGCACAGGAGTGCGGAATTACAAATTAAAATAATTAGGACCTTAAAGGACCACTTGCGTGTCTGTCTGTCTACCCATCTCCGCAATTTAGCACAAATAATATAATAAATTACTTGTAGATATGTTAGTCATCGACGTTAAGTGTATATTTAACTTTTGGGAGTTAACTAAAATAACAATAAGTAAAAAAAATAAAGAATATAAATCTTCTTATAATTTTTTTATAAAGCCCTAAATAACTTAATAAGCATTAAAATTTAAAATTGTCGTTATATATATGATAATTATTTTGATCATATTTAGGTATCATAAGACAATTCCCGTTCAGTCTGAGTCAAGAGTCAATTAGCTAATATCTACACCTATTCGTTACGCGCCAGTAACGCATCGGTGACTCTCATAATAACACGAATAACATAAAAGAATATATTTTAAAATACATAACACTAATTTTAATACTGATATTCCGAACATCAGTAACCCGCACGACGAGACTATTAGTAAAGGTAATAATCACTATGAGGCAATACTTAGTCACTGAATTTGTCATACACGTATGCCATAAATAACAGCCGCTTCACCGTGTGGATGAAGTGTTTCTTACAGTTTTTGCTAATGATATTAATTGTCATTAATAAGGCAAAAGGCAGAAGCAGTACTGTAATAACGTAGTATATTTCATTACCACGTCTGTAACTCGGTAAATATTGTTCCAGCGAAGTAAGATATATACTTATCCAACATAACATTACATTTTGTGACTATATCTTGGTGGTTTGTGTATGTTACTTCGTTCATGAATCACTGATCAATCACGACAAATCGTATGACATAAATACGACTTTCACTAATTAAAATAAAGTTGTACAGCTTACCGTTTTATCTCCAACCATATAACATAACTATAATATACCTAACTAATCTCTCCAGTACCCATGATACTGGCAGCATTTCATAGTTAATATTTTTAAGGTCGCATATTTTAATTAAAATGATGAATTACAAATAATTTTTTTGGCATGAATTTTAAACAATATGAGACTTTTCTTCAATTTCAATACAGTATTAACTATCCCAGGTTTGGGGAAATGAGATTTTACACCGGTGACACTAATTATCTGCGTGAGCTTGTAACCACGCAGTCTACGACAGTTGTAGGTATGAACAAGCGCCATCACCTTCACTTTACGTTTCCGCATGATTACACGGCTAATGAAATCCTAAACCCTGATTAAAACGTAAAAGGGTCAAAGGTAAAACTAACTTTATACTTAATAACTATATACTTTTATGGAAAAGGCCGCTCAAGTCTGAATATCTCTCGTAGCATAGGGTCCCGTGCTGTTAAATATTGTAATCTGTCCATGGAATTCAACACTGTGCAGGAGAAATTAAACTGAATTATGCAAAACCATTGCCTTGTCCGCACCTGCTCGCTGCGTCACCAGCAGGAAAAACGTTGACGTGAACTAAAGATGGATTCTCTTACTGAACGACTTTACAACATGAAACTAAAAAGGTAGATATATTTATTTATATAATTAATTGACATCATGGTATAGGGCCCTCGTTAAATGCAGTATAAATAAAGTCTGTTTTACAAAATGATTATGACGGTTCCAATTAAAATGGCCGCCTGTTTCTCGGAACAGCTTTATCCTTCATACCACCAGATATACTGTTACGATTTGCCAACAACAAACAGGTTACTAAAAGAATTTTAGAATGTTTTATGGTCTTTATGATATAATTGTAAATAGCCAGATCCACAGAAAAAACGCGAAAATACATCAAAATGTATAATTAATTATCTAATTTAATATTATAATATTTTTTTGCCCATGAGGGAAGTAAAGAACAATAAATTGGCCAAGAGCTGATTTGTAAACTTCAATCATTTTTGAAACTATTACGAAAAATAAGTATCAGTAGGTACTCCTCAGGACATTTTACTCCAGTGACTACTTTTATTTATGTAAAAACGATAAACGAGCGAACGGGTCTCCTGATGGTAAATACCATCTGCCGCCCATGCACATGTGCAACAGCAAACGCGTCACCGACACGCTAACACCAAAACGGAAACGGGGGATCAACTTATCATAGCTTATACCGAATCCAACAATCTTTAACTGGGGGAAATTCGTCATAGCGTATTTTTCAGGAAGCTGCACTACGAGCAAAAGGCTGACTTGGCCTCAAAAATATACTGAGGCCCTTATACCATAAAATTAACTGTCGAAGTTATTTGCGTGTATAAATTTCAAGCCCTTCCGAGGGTGAGAGTGCACAGCACTTGCAAGACGTTGCAAAACTGCAATTGTTTTTTACGCTCGCCGTCGTCTGTTATAAAAAATAATATGAATCTACTTCACGGTTTCATAGCGTACGGGTACTTGCGTGGGATTTGCACGGGATATATTGATCATAAACAAAATTGTATTCTTTAAAATCGAACACAATGGCGTAGTAAAATTACGAATAAATACAATTAGGGATGCCATTCCATACGTATAACTGAAGATGAAAAAATCTCAGTAAATATAGGCATATGGGATAAGTATGTATAAATAGATTATTAAAAGTCTGCAGAAGACTTTTTGCGTAGTTTTGGAGATACGATTTTAATTGAGCAACTAAACGAATAATATTGCTACGACATACTAACTTATTTTTGCTTTCTGTAAATGTATCCCTTATGAGACAAAAGTTTATTTAACTGGTCACTGTCCGACACACGCTTGACCGTTTTTTTATTATCGTGTGTTATTTATCAAGCCCACTCTTGATTGCGAGTAAACGAATCACTCGGTACAGTCGTACTAAACTCGCACTGACTTGGGTCATTCTAAGTGTGTCAGTTCCTCAATGATGTCTATAGCCACGTTATATGACGTCACCAGTGAAATATTTACAGCCTCACGGAAGTTTAAACTGCAGATAATGCCCATTAGTCGGTAGAGCTCTCAATAACAGTCGTTTTGTATCACAGACGTTTCCAGAAGGCATCGCTTTGATGGTTATTGGATTCCTTTGGAAATCTTATCGTTGACTAATATTATTTTAGGATTCATTTATCTTTGTGTTGTGTTCAAGATAATTTTCCTTACGTTGGCGTCTGGTGTGACAGGTGAAATTACGTGATTGCCAACTTAGCTTGATCATTCGCTGGCTCGATTAAAACGGCTACATAAATTTACCTACCAATTTATTCCGATAGGCAATTAAGTAGTAGCCCGACAAGTTTTTGTTGATGTCCAACGTTATTGAATTAATTATTTTAGAGTGAGCAACTCGTATTTCCTTAAATACACCTACAAAGTTATAAATATTGTTCATAGTTTTATACTAACAACAAATACATATTAGTAGAAATCTACATCCCACATTACTGAGATCGATCTCAAGAATTTAGCTAGTTTGAACCATTTGTAAACAGTGTTGTTTACACAACGTACCGACCTCGAAAATGAGTTGCATTGTCGATATAATTTTGTAATTGTTCACGTGGAGAGATTTCATTCCAAGCGCACGGCAACGGTAGTGAGGTATATCACGCCTCTACCCTGGGTTAGCTTCATCGTACATACACAGCGCTTCATAGCGCCAGTGACAAGGGGACTTTAAAAACATAAAAATGCCAGATTGGTCAATTATCAATCTGAGTTCTGAAATATTAATAGATAAGAGCTTCCAAGAATTATCGTTTAGGATACCTAAAACTTTGTAGATTGACAATAAAAAACTCGCATTTGGTGTTTATCGTAATCATCAAACACTAATATTTTTGCAAAGTAACAAGTACAAGGAACAAAAATTTCAAATTCATCTTGAAGAGTTCCATCCATCTATTTTATCCGTTAAGGAGTTCCAGCGTTTATTCGAATTCAGACATCTTCCTAGTGTATACTTTGAAACAAGAATTAAACAGAATGGTCCATAAAAAAGTATATAAATCTTGAAGATATCAGTGATCATTTAACCAAAAATTATCGGTATTTTAACACTAGATTCTCAACATCCTCGTATATCTGTGATAAAGACGCAAAATTATTGCGAGAACATTTATTAACAAAGACGCATTTTTAGTCCACAATTATGAGGCTTAGTGTATATAATTTTATACGTAAAGGAGCAACCACCAAAGACGATGATGATATTTACGGTAGAAGCGAATTTATCTACTACTGAGTCCAAGCCACCGCCTTCGGCCCATGTAGTACACCCTACCTGTCGGTCGACACAATGGAGCACGATTTTTTCTTTTAGAGGCCTCTAAGGTGGCCAAATACACGCAGCTGAAGCCAATGGCCTTAGAGATTTTCATAGACTCCTCTACTGGAGCCCAAATAAACGACCATCCACTCCATTGTTCCTCCTTGAACATAGAATATATATTATCGACAATAATGTACGATGCACGAGAGATTCATTCACAAACTCCTAAGTACTTGCTACCTTTCGGGCTATATCCAAGGCTGATGCAAGAACTTTTATATTGTCAACTTTAGGTTTAGTGTATGTGAATAGATACTTCATCGTGTTTCAACTCATGTTACGATCCCATTATTGTGTCGGATAATTACGAATATCATGTAGCGTTTTATCTTTCTAGCACGATCATGCGCGATATGGCATGATGGCGAGTCATTCATAAAATAATTATGCTAAACTATGTACATACTAAGGTCTTTCTATTTATTTATTTTGTCAATATCGCGAAAGATTCAGAATCTCTTACAGTAGAAGGTAGCGAATTCCACAACATAACCGATCATGAAAAGGAATGGGTATAAAAACTGGACTTATTTGAAAAAAAACTTGAGAGAATTTTCAAGTGTGACCTTGATACGCGTGGAGGGTAAGTAAAAGTAAATTGATTGCGAAGGTAAATGGGAGAAGGACTTTGCGGGATCTTAAAAAGTAGACACAAGAGAAGAAGGGTCCTGCGAAGTTGAACTGAGAGTTATTTGAGTTCCTTGCGAAATTGAGATCGAATTTTTTGAGTCCGAAAATAAAGCGAATAGACAAGTGTGAATTTTGAAAATACAACATTAAGGACTAGTATGCTACAAGTTCTAACTTACTAGTTCGCGTGTTTACGTTACGCCTACCCAATTTGTTTTTCAATGTTAATAAAAGTCCCATTTATGTTAATGTAATTATTGTGTAATTAACCATTTGTGTAATTAACCTTATTTATTTTTCTCAACATACTCGTAGCGTAAAACAAGGACTCTGTCTGTCTGTGTGAACGCAATGATATCAAAAACTACCGCATGAATTTCCTGTAATTTTTACAAATAAGGTAATTTACAAGTAAATCTGTAGTAGGACCAATATAAGCTACCAAATAAGATGCAATTTGTAGGGTACTATATTATTTGTGAAAGTAAGGAACCCATGTTTCCGGAAATGCACTGAGGGCAATTAATAATTTATCTTTTAAATTTATCGATATTAACTATTCTCATACTGAATAAAAGAAATGTAACTCTTTATCAACAAAATAAGAAAATATACACGTATGAGATAGTACATATACATATCTGAAGTGCTGGTTTGAATCACGTGAATTTGTAAGGTTAACCACTGCAGAGTCAATTACTTCCTCGTTTGGGCGGCAGTGGAGGCCGCCACTTGAAACCACGGAATGAACTCATTGAAAACGATATTTTTTATGGTTTATTCTCGAATGCAATGGTTGAATACTATTATAAATAAGAGAATATCAAGACTTACTTCACTTAATTAAAATTATAATGAAGCTTAAAGAACAGATCTAAAATATAATGAAAAATCAAGGCTTGATATTTTGTAGTATTTTTATTAATTGAATGCAGTATCGGGTACTAACAAAGATATTGCTTAGTTTGGATAATAATAACTCCAAATAAATCTGATTTGAATAGTCAAATATCTCTACAAAGTAAAAGAGAGGAGATGGAGCGTAGAAAATTGTCAGATTTTCCCAGTACACGTCAAAACAAAATACATCATCTGCAAGTTTATAACGATTAAATAAACTGTAACTTCTTTCTTTCACTGTAAGAAGAAACTTGAGTCTTGAACTGGAACAATTATGAGCTGAAATATGAGTTGCAAACTCGTACCTCGGGCAATATGGCTATACTAATACTACTCAGAGTTTTTTTATAAATTTTCATGATTTTTTTGTATACACTTACCCCTGTGCTTTATTTTTATGTTCTTTAGACAAAAGTCGTCTGTAAGAAATAAGTTTATTAGGAATAACACGAGCAATACAGCCTTTTGTATACCGCATTACGCTTATTGCTTCGTACTTTTGTTTGGTGTACAAATAAGGCATAATTGTATTTTAATGTAATGTATTATGCGGACCATCTCATCTTTGTTGTTGGCTGTAATTCCCCGCTTAAAGTCTCATATGGTAAATGAATTCTCTGAAGACAACGTGAGCAGAATATATAAAAAACATAAACATGCATATTTGCAACTGCGCAATTGAAGCAGCGTGTTAGAAATAACGTGCGTATGTTAACTACGTACAAGACAGTATATCTTCACGAAGAAGTATTGTTTACACATCGCGTATATAACGGTGGAGCTTAGTGGGTATGAGTCCCCCATCCCTTAACAAAGGTGAAAAAAAAATATATTTATATATAAGCAAATGCATCTCGGTTGTCAGAGCTCAGAGTACAACAACGATTTGTCGCGTTCAGAATTTTGCTTTTCGAGTGAAATTCTGGGAGGAAGTAGTTAATCGTTAATAAATTTATATTATCACAAACATTACACATTTTGACTGTAACGGGTACTCACGATTTTTGTAGCTTTTACCGATATTTCAAATAAATTACATGGACCTTGCTCACGGCGAGACTGCGGTAGTGGGGATAAACTCTCAACAGTTAACACTGATGACAGATGAGCTTATCAACTTAACTTCAGCGTAGGCACAGGGTTGCCAGCCTCTCGGTTTTCTGTAGGGTGCATTTTGGAAAGTGTCCGTAGGAATTGTATGAAGGACTTCCCCCATCGCCGTTCCTCCATCGAACAACTACGAAGCACGGTAAGTAAACACAAACACACACGTCGTGAACATCCCGCCTGTGCGGACGACGCGGTATGCGGTTAAAGTTTTCCAAAAGAGAGTGAATATAAATTTATAAGTTAATGCGTGCAACATCTTAGACTTCATCACCACTTACCATCAGGTGGGATTGTTGTGAAGCATTAACTTATTTTATGTAAAAAAAAAATGTGTTCAAAATATTTTATTTTGTAATGCATGACATTAAATAATATATATGTATTTGCCGTCCTGAAGCTGTGTTTACCCCTATCCAACTTCTGCCGTTATAATTTTTCATCACTACGTATTAGAAACAACATGTTATTGACCTGCCTAAACCATGTTTCAACATTAGTACGCACAATATGAAAAATAAAAAAATATATAAGTGTAGGTATATCTAGCAAGCTATAAAACAAACGAATTGTGCTTAGACAGATCGATGATAAAAAGGCAAAATGTGACTAAAGGACATCAATATGGCTACAGGTACACATCTATAATATATAATTATATTGGTTTTTCTTGTTATACGTGTAAATTAAAATGTTTATAAGTAGTTGAGATTGGTTTTGTGTACCATAGTTAACAAGATTTATATTAGAAAAGTAAACAACTCATAAAGATAAGGTCTTGTTAAAATATCCAAAATCTGTTTATAACCTTTTATTGAACTTGCCGTACCGTTAGCTAAACTAGAACCATTTCTTAAATTTCGATTGGACTTAAATTTTACTTGCGTATCTTCGCTGAAATTGGAATAATAAGGTATCATGGAGCTGGTGTAATCATAAAATCGGAAGGTGGCTATAGGAGCTCCTAAACTAATCAAGATAAATCCATCGAGTTTTGACTCATTTTTTTTGTGTTGGCATACAAAAGCCAACTGAATAAGTTTCAACCTGAAAAAGTAACATTCAAGCTTATATTTAATATAATCTAATAAATAAATGCCCGCAATTTAATTTAAAGTTTAGGTTTTTCTTTTTAAAGCATTTAAATAAAAGCCGTTTTTCTATATGTTTCAATATTATTTACTTTTAATCGTCTCGTTTCTTATATTCCTACATTTTTCCTTTTTTTTGCATTTCTTATGTACACATATGTCGTGTAAATCATAAATTAAATTCACTATTAAAAAATTTACGTAAAAGGTGAAAGCCGAGTAGACGGACTACGTACTCAAAAGTGGTCACCGCCACACACACAGTTGTAACACCCGGAGCACCATATTATCGAATTCCAAGTGGTAGATCCACTTGTAACCTGACTTTAAAAGCACGATTGAAGGACGTTATAGAGCCTTTTCACCGTTACCTTTCATAAAGTAGCTGGGCAGGTGAGCATCTTACCATCTTTTACTATTACTGTTAGATTAAGCTGGACGGTATAAAAGCTGATATATCAAGAAGGCCTATAATATAGGCCTCGTCAATTGTTCAGCAAAATGCGTTGAGCCAAGCAGATAGGTTTAGGTTCAAAATTAAAAAAAAGACGTAATACCCCATTTATATATATGTATATATATTTCAGTTTGGTGATTTTACTTGAATATTTTAGTTTCACATAATAAAATATTTTGCTGACGAAGCCATATATATTACAAATTCCAAATTTCTGCAAGACCGTTGAGTAAGTGCCAAAATCTATTTTAATATGACAAAAATAAATTCACTTGACTGAAACAAACTAATGATGTTACATACGATTTCTATTTACGTAAATGACATATACAGTTTATTTGAACGACCATTTATTATTATACAAAGCAGTGACCACTTACACCTGTCATGATACTCGTACGTATGGCGAGCAAAAATATAAATAAATATAGATTATAATATTATCTGGACAACGTGTTATATACCGTTTTAATTATATTCCACTGAATTATTTACAAATGTAGTTTATTGATAGGGCAGGTTTCATAAATCAGGAAATAGTCAGTGATTAGTTTGAAAATTACAGTTTTAGACATTATATACAACGGATGCCTGTCCGTACTCTGTCATAGAACCATAAACAACGTAATGTTAACTTTATGCACAGAACAGGCTTACAGTTACAGGACGCAGTTGACATTAGCCATGATTTATCGGTGGTGTAGGATGATGATCATATGAAATTGAAGACTTCACATCGTTGTTTTACAGATGCTGGAAATTGCATTTGGGTATTAGGTAATTGCGCTTAGGATAGACGCCTCTGCTGACTTGGTTGCTGTCGCATGATAATAATCGGGCAGCATGTGACGAACTATTGATGAGTAACGACACCGTGGTTCCAAAAGCTCGCGGTTCTTTCTCTCCCTCTTCTGATTTAAAGGCTGGGTCCTTGTCGGAGCAGCTGATGAAGCCGTCTCCGCTTTTTGTGATCGAGAGCCGCTTCCTTTACTTTCTTGTACGACATGACATAACATTTTATAACAGTGTCATGTCGTACAAGTTGTCCAATCATCCTGCCTCTTCTATTCTCAATTGTCTCTAAATGCTTTTAGTTAAGCAACCTATTTTGTCGTCTTCGGTAGAGAGTTTGGACACCGAAGAATTTGTTCTCACATCTGTGCTTATCCAGTCGGGCAGAGTAAAGTAGCCATGGATAAATGCTCGCCATAACGAGTGAAGTTGATTTAAAAAAAAATATTTTTGATAAACAAAAAAACAAACGAATATTTTTTCTTGCTCACATTGACAAAGAATACATACTCAGTACTTATGGTTAAATATAAACTAATTTCGAAGCAGTTTTGTTTTAACATTATTCAGCTTTTAGTAACCTGTTTTTGTTGTAGAATGTTTATGATATCGGCTTTAAAATTTTATATCATGAGTTCCCTTAATTCTGACAGTTTTCTTAAGAAGTCAAACAAATCTATAAATGGAGGAAGATCTTTTCCAAATATTACAATAATATGAAATTACTAAACTTGCCTAATGTTTCATGAAAAATGACAAATGACTTATATTACGGATACGAGTAATTGGTCCTTGTCCTTCACGGAAGATTTGGTTTGACCTAATTAGACTTGAAAATATCACAATCTTCAAAAATAGTACAACATCGATGCGATAAGTTTTGACTTACTTAGCATTTTAACTTTAACCAAATAGTTGTGACGTATTTAATTGCCACTACAGACCACTGTCAATGTTTGACTAAATGAATCCTCAAATCTACGAAACACTGTGTGAGTTATGATAATACATTTACACACTATTACAAACTTTATCACTTGGAAAATTTTATGTTTTACGAGCGGCTCGAAGGACGCAGTCAAGAACTTAGGTCGGATTGAAAAATAATTATATTTAAATGATATGACTATCTGGATACGTTCCTTTCAAATGGTAAAATAATTTTTCATATAGGTGCCGTGGTTCCAGGCATTAATTTCTGCATATAGGCAAAATTCACATTCTCTTTTTATAATGTTAGTATAGATGAATCTGATATTCATTTATTTACATCAATAAAGTATGCGATATTAAGCACCAAACGTTTTTTATAACCATGTATTAGTCATCTTAGATTAATTTAGATTTCAACAAAGATTTAGATTTCAATTGTTCGTATACATAGGAGTAAAGGGGGACATCAAGGAGGATGTCGGCGATCATAGAACTCGTATGCCCTAGAAGGTCATAATCGTAAAATAAATAAATTACCTAACCGCAGACTGAGTCAGAAGACTTCCAAAGCATATTATGTGACTGAACTATATAAGTGCTCACACTTACACTCCTGCACTACATACACAATTGGACATTACAAGCAGCCACGACCGGATAATAAACAATTATCTGTCAAATAAATGGCATCGAACCCGGGACCCCTCGCTCAGTAGGCAGGATCACCACTAATTGAGCTACAAGGAGAAGGTAGGGAGTTTGATTTGAATAACTTGTAATTGTATATTTCATGCATCATTTTACTGACATTGGTTTTATTTAGACTGGTTACACGGGATTAGGAATAACAAAGAAGACATTCAGCGACTACTAGGGGAGGTCGAAAATTAACGTCTGGAGATTAAGTGGAACCAGCATTAATTGATGAATAAATAAAATAACCGTATAACAGTGAAGACAATGTTTTATTACACCATAGAAGATCTATAATGAAGAACGCGGATGCAATGAATGTAAAGATTTATTTTCAAGATAGCTGTACAACTCGTGTTTACTAATATAAGTACTTCTATTAGATATAACTGTGTAAAATGATGTCATCGTAGATAAATCACACTTTAAATATGAATACGTAAGCTTAAAAGTGGTCGATTGGTGAGGATTTAAACCTACACAGTTAAATTTCAAGGAAAATAAATCGCTGTTGTGAAATTGAAATTTTATTGATCTCACACAACTTTACGATACCGTAAACGTTATCAGAAAGAAAACTATTCTTTCATTTTAATAACAGTATCCACCGTTGGCTTATAGGTGGAGTTCGGCTTAACATACTGGTGATACGGTTCGGTATCATCCCTCGTCAGGTATTCCTATAGAACGTAAGTAAAACTTATAGTGCGTCTATGTTGATCATTCTAAATTATTTTCATATTTCTCTATACATCAAGATTACAATAGGCAATACCCGATAAAAATGAAGATTGCCTATGACCGTAAATAAAGTGTTTAGTTATACATAACTGCATAAGTATGCCATTAATGTAACAGTGCCTAATGACCCAATTAGTATATTAATAATTCCGTTTACAGTAAAATACACAATCGAATGTTAATATGCAGTAGTTAACTGCTTTCATTTTGAATTTTATCTTTGTTTATTGTTTTGGCATTTAATTAATGTATCGGGACGACAATACCAGGCTAGCCGCGATATGAAACAAACATTCGATAGTACTACTGAGTCATCTGTCGTCATCGCTTGCGGCGGCGGCGTGGTGGATTTCTCATGGGCTTCAGTTCGCGTGTACCGGTGATCGTGCGCGGTCAAAGTTGTCGTTAGGTGTTATGTATCGCTATTTTCGTTCAAGGCACTCTATTCTATTGATAAACGGCAAACTACCCTTGGTCTGGCTCACGCCGCACGTTTCTAAACATTCGTTTGCTCTATGCGCAAAGTTGCTTTCTTTAAATTCGAATGCGCGTCTGTAATTCAAACGCTGATACTTTTTAATTTGTCTTGCATATAAACTGGTGACGGATGACTGAAGTTTCGTTTTTGAGGATTTTGTGCGATCACGAGGGAGAAGGCACGATGGACAGCTGCTACAAACTGTACACCTGGATTAACCACACGCTGTTGATGCTGTTACTGCAGATCTTTTGGAAAATGAGCCAGATATCAGACTATTTTAAGGGAAAGTAAGTAATGTTTTCTTATCGTTTGATAGCGTAACTTCCTATATAGTTTATGAATTAAGTAGCGATTTAAATATCGAGATAATGACAGCAGTGGTACCTCTGTCCATTAGTGTGATCTTAAACTTACTCAAATGTTAATTAATTAACAATGTTAATTAAAATACAATCAATAAAGACTATTAATATTTAGTAGAAATATTGATTGGTGTATGGGAAATTTATTTAGTGTACGCTGCTATCTACATAGTGTTTTATAGACTAGCTCAAAAATTTTAATGGCTAATTACGTTCAACAAAATTAATTGTACATTGTTATTTTTTTTTCATTCGTAAACGTAGAATTTTGCTCATAACTTTTTACCTGGCACGACATAACGATATGCGGCCGCTTTTAACCAACTGTAGGTACTAACTCCGTGTTCAGTTTCGATTTTGTACGTGCTGGCTACATACCATTTTTTTTTCTTCTATAGCAACAAAATTATTATTAATTTTTATCCTTCACATGCCCATTTCAACCTGACATTTATTTTTCCAACATTTACTGGAACTTACTTATGTCAGAGAATTTGTGTATGAAATGGTAATTATTAAACTAAGTACATTATACAATACAAAAAAAATATGAAGGGATCTCAATTTAGGTAAAGTCAATAAGGTTAGCGATAAAATAAAGATATAAAAAACTAAAATAATTTAAAACATACAATTAAATGAAATAAGCGTCTGTTTTGTTTTGGTACGTTGGATGCTCACGGCTTGCTGCAGACCAAAATAACAGAGAAACTGGTCTACATCGCCTGTTTTGATAGCCACTATTTTTATTATTCGAAGGTCGAGGAGGTGAAGTAGGTTATTATGACCCTACATTTTAATAATGGGGATCGATAGGGATGGTGGGTCGATGGTTATAGGTTACCTATACAGTGCTCATACTCGTAAAAAACTTTTTTGACAGTTCATTGTGTAATCGGGTATTTGAGTCAATTAGATTTTGAATGTTAGGTTTTTCTTTACTACTTGTAATGACTTTCACAACTTAACATAACCATTAGGTACAAACGGGTATTTCAAGTCCTTAATCATTGAATTCAAGTTATTCATATTGTTCTCATTCACTGTGTAACTGTTATCTCTTAACTGCATTGATAATTGATAACAATTGGTAATAAAATAACTTATTTGTAAAGAGTATTATTGTAAGTGCAAATTTTCAATGTTGGACTTACGATATATTATATGTTGGATTTTTTTTTAATTGTACCATTTTCAATTTAGGTGCTACTTTTTTTCTAATCTCCTTTTTTGATACCGGCCTCTTTTCATGTGACCTAGACAACCACAGTTTCCGATATTCTATAATAGTTGTTTATTAAAATTAATTTACAATTCTAATTGATTTACTATTTTATGAAATGTGCATAGTAGTAATTAATATCAATGAAGTCTATTTCTGGAATAGTTACATCATTCATCGACAGATAGATCAAGACTATCTCTTATAAGTTATATTGAGTATTTTTGTCCCAGGTTCGGCATTTGATCTCCCCTGTATTTCAAAGTATTTACGGTATACTTCTACCACGCTGGCCAGATGTAGTCATTGAAAGGACTATTTATAATTGTTTTTAAGATTTACTCGCGCACTTCACGAAACGCATAAGCGATATAATGACACCATTATTTTATTTAAACTATTGCTTGCACGCCACAAATGGATAATATATTAGAAAATATTGATTAATAAGCACAATAGAATAGGCCATCTTATTGCTTACAATCATTTTCTAAATAAAAAAAGATAAATATAAAAAGGTATAGCCCTAATACGAGTGTAGATTACTCTGAGACATTTGAGAAACTCCTTAATCGGACTGAAATAGTCCGATTTATGATATTAATTCTCATTGGAGACTTCAACACACGCATTAAATTTGATTGTCGAACATGTTGAATGTTGAAAATGTACTGTCTCCTGTTGAATTTTTCCTGATAACCGAGAAAGGCGTTAAAAAGTCCATGTTAGCTGTCTCCTCAAAAGCCATTGCAATGATGGTGTTTGTTTATTACGGTCCTCCCTTTATTTATTTCTATCTACCCGTACTCATATTTTCAATACTTCTATATCTTCCTCTTCGTTTTCATCAACCTAGAAAGAGGCGACCTTTATTTAAAATTACTAATACATCTGCTGTGTCCCATTTCCGCCCGATGAATTTCTATTCTACCCCGCCTCTCTAAAGTTCTAGAACATGTCATCCACAAGTAAATCTCCAGCTTCTTATCTTCCTCATCCTTGCTCTCCTCAGTTACCGCCTTACTTAAAGTAAATGGAGATATGCGTACGGCCATGGATAATAAATCCCTCACGCGGTTAATCCTATTAAACTTTATTAATACATTCAACTCAATAGATTTCGATGTTTTCCTTCGCACCCTCGAGTCTCTTAATATGTCTTCACCCACCAATGTATGGTAATATCATCCGCGGCGAGTCCACGTTAACAATCTATCCAATTGGTGTGATATAAGAACGGGTGTTCTTTAAGGTGGCGTCTTATCCCCTTTACTATTTTCTGTCATCATCAACGACATAAATAATGTTATCTTATCTTATTTCCATCGTTACGTAAATAATTTGCAACTGTATCGCCATTTCTCGGTAAGGAAAACTAATGAGGCAATTGACGCAATTTATTTTAATTCGCTAAATGTCACCAAGTCGTCCAGAACTTAGCCCCTCACGTCTAATTTTTCAAACTACGTGCGTATTAGTTATCACTTGCTTCAGTTAAGGAAAATATGGTAAGGAAACCAGCACACCGAGAGTTCTTCATAATGTTTTCAAAGGTGTGTGAAGTCTGCCAATCCGCAGTTACCCAGCGTGGCAAACTATGGACTCAAACTTTCTCATTGCGAGACGAGACCCGAGCCCATCAGAGGAATCATCCCACTGGATTGTAATGATTATGATGACCAACATAGCAAATTAAATCTACCATTACTCTCTTCTGTTTGTTATGATGATATTCCTTTAACTTACACTGATACAGCTTTGCTGTTAGGAGTTTGATAGTTATTTATCCTAGAGCGCACATGACTGAAGTCAACCAAAAGGTACATTTCTCATTGCGTTCATGGAGGAGACTTCAAAATGTCTTGCATTTCAAAACTAAGATTTAATTAGCCCACACATTAATCTAACCTTTAATAGACTATGTTGATGCTTGTTTTTGGATGTCACTGAAAAGCTCTTAAATAAACTTGAGCGCTTGCAAAGTTTGTCTATTCGCTTTGTCTTCGGACTTGAAAAATCTTGACGGAATATCTCAATTTCGCAAGATTCCAAATTCGACTTGTATGTACTAGAATTGTGTCTACTGTTTAAGATTTTGCATAGACCTTCTTTTTGCATTTACTTCGCAATCGATTTACCTTTGTTCATCCTCCAGGTATATCATACAGGCCACAGCTGAAAACTCTTCTAAGTTTCTTTCACATAACTCCAGTTTATACCCATTCGTTTTCAGTTCAGGTGGTTAGGTTGGGGAACTGACTACCTTTCACTGTGGGAAAATCCGAAATATTCTCGGTATTTAAAAAAACGTCACAGATTTCTATCTAGCCTACGCTTGAGGACAATGTTATATATTTAAATCAGATTTAAAAGATGAATAAAATAGAAACATATTATATTTATTTAAAATTATATGACAACTTTTGTTTGATATCATTATTATTTTTATTAAGGTACGCGCTAAATTTGTCTCACTTTTCCACTTTTTGGGCTTATTGGAAGAAATTTCTAATTAGAATTAAGTATCTAATGTTCCTGTAAAATATTTTTGTACATATTTAGTTAACTGTTATTTTATTGTGTACAAAATAAATACATAAAATAAAAGGTTAACAATAAACATTCCTGTAATAACATAATGTATACGAATGAATTGTTCTGTAGTTGGCACAAGATGACAAGGTCGAATAATAAGGAATGTTGCTTACTGAAAAATAATACTCAAGTATTTTTTAAAGGATTATCATTAACATTTCAGCAAAAATGCATAAAATTCCCAAGACGTGTCCTGAGTAAAGTAATGGAATTAGAATAAAAATAAATAAATTGTTTAGTAGTCTGAATTATAACATTTTCCTTTTTTATCATAGTTCTGTTTGAAAAAAATTATGATAAGGTAATATTTAAATTGTTCGTTGATTAGCTGTGTGTACCACGAGCAGCACAATAATCCGTTAGCTACTATTTATTAATCTTTCATTTAACTAAAACTATTTCATTTGACTCAATTATATACACAGAAATGACTTCTGGCTCAACAACGTTATATTTGGGATGATAAAATATATTATTGTAATCTGAGATATAAATATAACTGATTATACTTAAATCAATAAAATTTGGCATCAAATAATGATTGATTACTCGAAATACTTTACGTTGATAAGAAGTACTTTGTATATGTAATATATTAAACTTATATATGACAATCTATGTCACCAGCTTATTTAATATATGAGTCATCAACGTAAATGGTAATTTCTCGTTAAACAACGGTCATTCTTAAATAATAACATCAGAACGTTATAATAGGTATCGTGCGTTTGTTTGCGACCAATATTATAATGAGAATGAACTCAGATCGACGAACGATGATCTCATCCCTGGATCGATAATCGAAGAAATAGGTTGTTTATGCAACGTAAAATTATAATAACTTACGCAAAACTTGATTTTTGGACGGCATAATAATATATAAACTTGATTTTCATGGTTTTTAAACAATTTTTTTGGGTGCAGCCAAAATTTCGATTTGAATCTCCACCATTAATTCATTACCGGTCTTACTGTATTAAATTCTAAATAGTTTTCGTAAAATTCACATGTCCAAAGGTTGCATGCGCCATGGTTAACTTTCACTAGCGCACGAAGGTTGCCAAGGGGGTTTTAAAGGCAAAGAATTTCATATACCGCGAAACCTTTCTCCCGAGATGTTAGGTTTATTTTATGATTTTTCGCCGCTGATCAAAATAAAAAATTTCCTCGTGTTTGTAACCTTGTCCCTTTTAGATTGTGATTATCTAGGGTTAATGTAGTTAATAGTAACTCTGAAGGACTACGATTTAGTATGCAATGCGCAGCGCGTGCGCATTCACAACTACTGCATACGTCTGTGTATTGCCTCATTGTATTACTTAAGTGCGGACCACGAGGTTGATACACGAAAGGATAGGAGGGTATTTAAGGATAGTAATTGTTTGTTATTGTGATAGAATGTGATATGCACTTCGACAAGTAGTATCTGATGCTTATTATTTTAAATTATTATCATCTAATCATAGTAACAAAAGTTCAAGTTGTATGTTGTATAATGTCTATAGTTATGAGGTCATTGCGCACCAACCTCAAAGTGGATGGCTCTGGTTTTCTTTCATAGTTTGAGAAGTATAGGCTACGTACCACTCCGGCCAAGTGCGGGTTTGCATGTCACATATGCAGGTTTTCAATATGCACATAGCACTAAAAATATAGTCGTTCATGTAGGATTCAAACCTCTGAAACATGAACGTTCAATACTCACTATCTATCACGTGCATTCCGCGTTACAGAATCAAACGGAGATTAATGAAGGATTAAGTTAGGGGAGGCCTATGTCCAGCAGTGGACCTCCAAAGGCTGATGGATGGATGGATGATGGATGAACAACCCTCCAACAATGCGGATTGTTGGCGGACTGTGGCAGCGTAATGAGTATGTTTCGGGTTTAGCAAATACGAGTTAGTCTATAGAAATTATCGCTAGTAAGCTTATAACAACTGCCTTGTAGACAAATTTACATTTATCAACGTGGTGAAATATTTCAATTCTATAGTAAACAACTCATGGCCTACAGAGGAACGCTAATGGTTTCGTCACTAGAATTATAAGTGATTCGTTCATTACCGTGTCTGCCATCGTCAGTTACCAATTATCTGCAATCACCTTGACCACAACACATTAATTCGACTTTGCAGTGGTGAAAATTATGTTACGCAACCGCACCGTCTGTTCTGTGCCTTCATTTTTCTACATGTTTTGATGGATTGAGTTATACCATTATTTTTCGAGAAGGCTACTTAAAAATAATGTTAATCATTTCAGCTTTCGAAAAGGTTAATTAATGAAGTACCTTGTTACCTTTTTAAATTTATATCTACAATCTTTATTTACATTACAATTGTCACTACGATTTTTAGTCATCGAGTAAGTTCCAAACTTAACCGATTGAGGTTATCTATACTTTTAGTAAAATTGTACCGTGTCTGAATCCGTATTTTAAGTATTTTTTAGAAATTACAATACAATTCGACTTTGTTATCGATGTATAACAATTTTTTATTTTTGTCTGTCTGAAATGGAATGAAATGAAAATTTATTCGAAGATAGTTTTTACAAACACTTTCGATAATCAAACTACATCATCACTTCAATAAATTTCTACAGTGAGTGGTCCTGGAAGAAGAAGCGACGAGAAATTCCCAAGGACTTTCTTTCCCACTCACAGTTACAGTTTAAGGAACATAGTTTTTTAGTTCTACACTTCAAAATCATATTAATTTATTATAATAGCTGCAGCCGGGCAGTCAACATTATATTTACTGCCTTCTTCATAGAATATCCATATAAACTTTTATTTTTATCTCGCAGGAGCATATCAATTTCCCGGCAAGAAAAGTATCCTAGATTACAACCCACAACACAAGTTACCAATATGCTATGTTAACCAGAGTAACTAAGGCGTCAATACCATTTATCATCTCCTAGCATAAATACCTTAATAGTAACCTTAATATTAAAAAAATTATTAATAATATTAAAAATATTTAATTTGTTTTTGTGTATGAGCTTTAGAAAATCTCAAACAAATTGATGCATTTTAATATAATTTTTATATCATTTTAATAGCATTTTTAGAAAATAACTAAGCACCTTACAAAGTAAAATTGATTAAAAAATGCTGTACACAAATTGACAATATCAAATTGGTTTGGAAATAAATGAGGATCTAGGTTCTTACAGATAATAATAAATTGTTTCGTCCTATAGAAAATACTTATGAGACTACTCGAACATAAAAATCGATTTTATCTTACATTGTGTCGATCGTTGCTGAATAACAAATATTTTTTTACGTTGAATTATTCCTGTTTATCATAACTGCTCTGCTAGAAGAAAAGCCTATGTTATGTGAAGTAATGATTAGTAAGTAAAAAAATTAACTTTATTAATTATTAGCGGCCCCGTCCGACTTCGTTCGATTGGACTATTGATTACTGTTATGATTATTAAAAATTTAATATTGTTTGCCTTGATTAGAAATCATTAGGTCAACTGACTTCTAATATAGCCTATCATCTACACAGTCACGTGTTTTCACTACATGCGAATTTTTATTAAGATCGGTCAAGCCGTTAAGTTATCTCGAAGCATACACGAAAATCTCAACAGATTTATATAGATAACTGTCGCAGATATTGTCTTATGGATGACTTAAATAATATGAATATCGAGTACATATGGATACGAACGTCACTTGTAATAATGCTTGGCAAGTTAAGAATTTCTTACAACGTGGGGCAGCTCTAACAGTCCTGCTTGCGATATTTTTAGACGGAATTCGTAATGATTGATGACCTTGGTGAGTGGCGGGTTACCGAACTGTCTACATACCGATAAAGCGAAGCCCAAACCTAGTACCAAATATCTGTCATTTATTCATACGTTCATGTTGATTCGGATCGATGTCGCATTAAGATTCAATGGTAGGGTATGTTTCAACATGATTTAGGTCAATGTACCTTACCTCATTAGGGAAAAAGGTCCATTTAATTTAGAAGAAAATACACATAATTCATTTTAAACTATACTATAGTGGTATAAAAATTTTAGGTAGGTATCGAATATTTTTATCGACTTTAAATGTGGCGTCTCTCTCATTAATTTATATATTCCATGCTTAATAACCAGGGATGTTATGGAGTTCCGTAACCAAAACCGAAACTATCGGATATCCGAAATAAAATATATATTTCGGACAGCGTCAGTCTAAATAAATACGTTTTGACAGATTTTCGCCGGCCGATCCGATACACTAGGCGTAACAATTTTTAACAGTTTTTATTATTTAACTAGCAAATGCTCTTGCTTCGCTTCAGAACACCTACCTCACGCTTAAAGAGAGCATCTACATTTTTCTGAGTTTTTTTCGTTCTGTGAATTAGAAATACATATATTAATTCATAACTTTTTATTTATAGACGGATTGCAATGAATCAAACTTTAAGTATTAAGTAATGCTCACTGCAATACATTAGTGACAACCAAAACAAAATCGGTTAAGCCTTTTCCGAGATTAGCGGAAACAAACGCACAGACAAACAGAAAAGACAAAAATTCTAACAACTATTGTTTTGGGTTCTATTGCGTTAATAAAGGCCCCTTATAATATTTTTAGTCATATATCGATCATGTACAGAAATCGATTAGTTAGAACTTTATTATTAGCTATTGTTTTTTCTGTGACTATACTACATAATAACTAGAAAAAAAGTCAAACTGTTACTGTTGTTTGTTTACTGTTGCCACTGTGTTGTTGTTTTTTTCCAAATTCTAAGTCATCTAATAACTGTAACCTAAATTATCCGAAACAATCATAATCCGAAATAATTTCACATCCGTAACTGTAACCGAAACCGGTAAAATATTATTCATATATCCGTATCCATATTCAGATCCGAAATTTCATATCCATAACATCCCTATTAATAACATTAACATTTGATCGTCAGTTGTTATTTAACTTGTTGCTTTAATTGGCAAACGTGTTTTGAACTTTTGGATAAATAACTTCCATAGAAATAAATATTTCAAAAATCGTTCAGTGGTTTCACTGATATAATTGATCATACACACATAATATCTTATATTAAATTAACAAGGCAGGTAAAACCAGTTTAATGAAGGTTTCCCTTATTTCGTACAGTGCGCCAGACCAGATAATAAACCGGGCCGCTCAAAACTAAAAATTTTGAAACATCTCTCTAATTATACTCTGTAACTCAAGTTATCAGCCACTACAAACTTAACAATTTGTAACTTTCCATTAAATACAACAACAATACAAAACGTAAAGCAAATAAAATTCTATTTTTACAAAGTATTAATGTAATGTAATTTTGTAAATATATTGTAACTTAAATAAAAGTCTTTATTAAATAGGGCGAGATACGATATCACACTGGTCAAAGGGTAACCGTCCGTGACACATTCTGACTGATCAATCTGTCAAAAATTCTGTAGGAAATGAATATTATTTTCATAGTAATTCCATTCTTGTTTTAAATAGTAAAAGGAAAATAATTAAAAAAGTAGTTTGAATGTTAGTTGTAATGTGAGGTTAGTAGAGAATAACAACGTTTAAAAATGATCGTATTAATATCCGGATAAATGTTGAGTTAATGTTTAGTTTAGCGAAAAATTCAGTTTGAATACGAATTTTGAAATAACAATTTTCACACGAACAAGATACGCGATCTCCAACTTCCTATCTTGTCTATTTTTGCTTAATAAGGTTTCACTGTATATAGTTATGGGTTATAAAAAATGCATACCTACCCCGAGTGAACCAAAAAGAAATTTTTATACGATTACTCATTGTTGATATTATTAGTAATAAAATAAAAAAACACCTTAAAAGGAAATTTAGTAGTAATTTAATGTACTTACAAAAGGAGGTTTTTTATATTGATGGTCGAGAAACGTGCGGGAAGGTCAACAGAAGGTGAGACGTCACAGTTACCCATTGACTGTCGTAACCAATGGCATCTTTAAGGCGTTTTCAGGCAATACAAGTGAACTCGCTTCTTACCTGACTTTTCGGCTTTGCGACAGATACATATCAAAACGTGTTATGGCAGGTTTTTGAAGCTCCTTTAACATTAAACTATAATATAGTGTTTTGTATTGTTTTAAAATAAAAATATTTTGGTCTTAATTTCTATTTTAAGAAGCAATGCAGCGATGAGTTCAAATTGTAATTTAATTACTTATATATATTATATCCCCTATTTTATAAAACAAAACTACTATAAATATAATTTTATATTTAATGTTCTCACTTAAATAAAATATAGTGTAAATTTCAGTGGTGCATCGCCTATGATGATAGAAAAAAGTCATCATTATCATATGATACAAAAAATATTACGACAAACTAATTAATCGCAGTAGATGTCGTACTTTTGACGCTTTTCCTAAAACATGATTAGAGATTTGGGAACGTGTCTCCCCCCTGGCATGCCCGGTAAAAAAACCCATGTAGACGTCTCTGTTACCCGACCATATAAAATAGATTTAAATTATAGACCAATTATTACCTTAAGTATTGGATTTAATAACTGACTTTTACCATTCCTAGAACGATATTCGTAGCATGTTTTGTAGGTAACTCATGTTTAGTAAGAAATTTAATGTAGAAAACTAAATAACTCTCGTCAATATGACCAATAACTTATATTAACAATTTCAATAAAACCAGTTCGTGTAAAACAGAATTCGTACCGAAGATTTCTCTCACGTATTGATGACTTCTGGCATAAATATTTGTAGTTACAATGTCAACTATTATTATTGTTACAATTAACACAAAGTCTTTATAGTTAGTTAACTTCTTTACATGAATTAAAAAAGGATACGGTAAAGTTTTACAAGTAAGACTCGTGTTTGCAATGAATCTATATTAATCTTTTCTAATATTATAAAGAGTGCGAATTCTATGAGATTGTGTATATGCGGAAAGTAATCTTTGGAACGATAAGCACCTATCTGAAAAATACTTTTACCATTTTAAAGGTAAATTATTCCAGACTAAATAGTTTGTGTTTTTATTTGTATCATAATTAATTGTTTCACCCGAACGTAACTGGGATGGGCCGCTAGTTGAAAATAAAGAAAAAGGTTTTCATTATTGAATAATTATAATATAAATAAAACATCGAATACAATAAATTCCAAAATAATTATTAGCACTTTTTATTCATATCAATATTTTATTTAATAGTATGTCATTAAACGTAATAAATAGGAGTTTTAATATAATGTTACGAAGTGCGTCCGATTAGAAAGTTTTTGACTTCCGCTTCAATGCAGGGCATTGACATTTGTTATTATGTAATTTCCACTACAAGTCACACTCAGCCGCAAAACCGTGGATTAGATAACAGTGCACCAGTCACACCATCATGACCTCTACAGCCAACACAAATGATTTAATATAAACCAAACGAAGTCTATCGTAATACCTAGCACATGTTGGAGAAAGTTCCCTGGGAGAGCGAGCTTTGTTTGGGGTTTTTTTTTTTTTTTGTAAAATGGTGTTTATCAGAAAACATAGACTACGATACACACTATGTAGCAAAATATTGATGTACCAGTAGGTTATCGTCCATTGGTTATAATGCAAATACAAAAGTTTACGAGATGACGCTATAACACGAAGGCTGTATAAAATAGATATAAAAATATATTTTTTTATGAAAATTGCCTTTTATCAGGAAACAAACATATACTAAGTGAACGTAATACAACGTATTCTAAATACAAATCGTTAAAGCCGTTAAATAGAGTATTTTTTATTTTATAATATGAATAAAAAATAAGATTACTTTAGTGTGATAGTTCTTTGTTTATGTAGTTCGATGACACTGTTTTTGGCGTAGACAGCTTTCTCTCTGTAGGCGGTACTCTTACCACCTACATACATATATGCGGTAGGATAGATATAGCGTACTAATGTCCTCGTAGTTGGTGGCCAAGTTGCCTCGTTCTACTTTAGGTTATTTACAACCACGCAACTAGCAAGTCGTCACGTAAATTGCCAAATTATATTATCGTTAACTGCACACTCATCAAGGATCTATTTACGTTGTACGTATCAACTAAAGCTTAGCGTGTGGTCCTCGTATGTTTGTAATAAAATACTTACTCGGCTTTACGTTTACATGATATTTAGGTAACAAGCTGTATCACTCCTACTTCATATCTGTGAAAATACATAAATATAGATTCAACGAAATTTCGTCACTCGTTAATTTGCTAAATAATTTTAAAAACAAAGATCGATAAATTTTATCAGAACGAATTAAAATAATAACTGACTGTTTCATGTTTAAGTCATAAATAAAAAGTTTACAAGTGTTTTCACGTAATATATTTGTTTTTCACGTGTGACCACGTCAGTGTACGTTCTACCGTGTTCCGCATAAGATTATACCTTTTCTTTATTTTTCGGTACAAAAATTTGTAATGTGACACTTGTCAAACACCTGTCTTGTTCTACATGTAACATAATATGACACCTACTTGCTAAAAATGTTTGAGCACGCAACGTAACGCCATCTAACGTAAGAAAACAAAAACACATAGATATAACTATTTTAATAATAAGAGCGTAAAATGTTGCAGTTTAATATTTTATATTTAATACGGACTCGTATTTAGGTATTACACTCTATACAGACAGATTAAACTACTGACTACCAAAGTCTTGTATGAGCAAGAATAACGATAAATATTAAATGTCTGCTCTAAAATTTCTGTATGCATAAAAAGCTTCGTAATAACGTGCAGCTATTTGGAGTCCATCCAATTGAATATACTGCATTGCTTGGATTGATTTCGTTTAAACATTACGCTAAATTTATGATGTTGATATAACTACCAAAATCCTATTCCTGCAACCGCACGAAACTGATGAAACTCGATAATAAGTTTCTTGAATAATAATTGATACTTACCAAGAAATATGCTCATTGATTTGTACTAATATTGAACTGTAAGGGTGCCGAAACTGTACGTACAATATTCTTTGGAAATATAATAGTATTGGCAGACTTTGTTATCGATACAGAGGCTATATATTATATTAGAGGTGTACATTTTTTGTAACTATTGCCTATTTGTCTATTGTTATAGGTTAAACTCCAAAATAATTTATATTCCAAGAAATGGATCTACATATTCTCCAAAGCGCAGCTACGATAGGTTACTCAATAATTCAATAATTATAAATTCTAGTTTACTATAAATTGATGACCACAGTAGAACGCAGATCCCTAGTGATAGTTGACTACTTTTCTGTTCCAGCCTTATTCATCTTTATATGTTATTAATATCCAAAACTAATAAAACCATAAGTTTATAATCAATCTCAAATAGTGGACATGATCACTAAGAGATTAAACTTCATTATATTATCTACATAGTGGCTATCATGGCCAGTCTAAGTGTAATCCTTTAGCACTCTAAAGGAATGATAAGGAATAGTTTTAGTCAATTGTCAGTTGGTTAATACCAACACATATAAATGTAAAATAACAATTTTAATAGCTTTACGTAGAATGAAATAACTGTGGCTCTCCAATAACCTACACTTTGTTATAATATAATTTGTTTGCTTGAATAAATAAATGAGTCTTTACATACTTGCCCCTTGCCGTATGGTGACGTAGAACGTAAAGACATCAAGAAAATCTATTCCGGCCGTGAATCGAACATAAAACACTACATCTCTATCTATTACAGAGGGCACTGACAATGTACCTACTTTGTTAGCGACGATGAAATTACAAACATTCGAAATGTATGGGGTTCACATAGATGAATAGTAGATTTTCTAATTTTATTGCTAGCATTATCACTATTTTTGTCTAGATCTCCAGATAGATAAAATATAAAGCACAAAGTTATAATAAAATATTTGAAACTTTAACATAGAGTAACAATTAAGCTTTTGATAATAAATTCTAATACATTTTAATAAAAAAAAATGTATAAGTTTAATGCTGTATGTCTGATGATATGTAATAAGGATAACGTGACAAAAGCACCTTAAAAATAAACGGTATGTGTATAATGCCATTACGAAACCATTACTTAGTAGTCTGAGGGAGTGGCTTTTTATAGTTTACTGATGAACAACTTTCCTCTAATATATATACGTTCCTACAAATACTATAATCATGACGCGAGTGACAAGGTTAACTTGTTGCTATGCGTTTATTTTATCAAAAGTGAGACTTTTTGTGTTATTTGGGAACAGCAGGAAACATAAGAATCCCGAGTAAAACGAGATATATTGTAGTGTGAAGTATGTATCTTGTTCTTCATTCATTATTTTGTAGCAAAGGAGGATGCATACCAGTACGGTAATTCTGTAACCTCACAGATCAAACGAAAGCTGATTCCGCGATGTCATCATTGTAACGATATCCTTCTATTATGGTCAAATTTACCATTGACTGAGTTTAAACTATTTATGATGGTTAAATGTTGTACAACATATTACAAAAATCTCATCGCAGAATCACCTTTATTTGTAATTGATACCAATGTGTAATATAGGTAAGTGACCAATATCACAAGATACCCACTACATATGTTCATATAAGCAAAATAATTAGCACTTTAACATTTTACCTACATGAAGTCTATTTAATATAAATTCCTTATATTGTTTACGAAATGAAAAAGTAAAAGTAACATTTGCGAACATTGTCTAATGCAATAAATAATTGAGGGGATGACGAGTCCCGTGAGGTAGTACCACGGGGTTTGCCGTTATTTTCAGGTTGAATGACCGTTTGTGATACACCGCAGCCGAAAGCAATCAATTGGACGTCTGCTTGAACGTTTAGCTCTCGGCTAATAATAAATGACGGATCGTCTATGTTAATCGTCAATTATTCAGACGTATCAGTCGCTTATTAATTTCACAAAATAATAACTACCAAGAATATGAAAAGAAAAAACCTGTGGACTTATATAAACGTACTCAATATGTAACTAATGCAATAATGTTTAATTGATCATTCAAAATATAATTTAGTCTTACAATAAAGGCAAAGTTATCTCTACGTAATTATCTCTTACCAGACGACCTTTGCGTATAGAAATCAACGTTTTTTACATCGGTCTATTATAAACTTAAAGATATAAAAAACTTGATCTTATGATGATTACACTAAAGATTTTCAAACCTGTTAAGATCACGTAGTGAAACATAAAACAGATATCCGCAGCGGAACTCGCCTAGGTAATGTTAATGGCCGCTCCTTTATAAGGTATGCATCGAAGTACTTATTCAAGTACAAATCCGTAGAATATTTATTATATTTGTAAATATTATTTCCTTGTATATAGTTTCAATATACCTGCTTCCTTGTTTGTCTTTTTTAATGTTGGCAACCATAGCTGAATAAATGAATAATTAAATATGTTGAAATAAAAAAAAACTTGTAGCATGATTTTTCGGTAAGGAAAATGTAATGGAACAAATTAAAAATTTCTACCACTGAACAACAATAAAAAATAAATAAATGTACAACATAATAGTAAAGCGTAAGCGTAAGTACGTAAGGTGTAAGCTAGGTTCTAAATTATGAAGACAGTTTCGTGCCCTGCAGTGGACCGCTGAAGATGATGATAAATTGGAATTTAATGATGAAATGTATGCAGAGTCGGCTATGTTATACGGGCACAGTAGAAAGAAGAAAATTTATTTATCCTATTAATAACAGTAAGGCCAAATAATGAAGTTCCCATTGTATAAATACTAATTAAATAGCAACACAACCGTCGTGTCCAATCTAATCACGTTTAATTTATTACACTTCTTGTTTGAAGTACAAACGTACTCATTGTAGTATTGTTGTTGTACCTGTTTCAATTTCAATGTTAATTTTGCAATTAATTTTATCAACATTATCTATACTTTAAATCAGCTTATATTTTTTGTTGAAATTTATATTGGCAATATTACTAGTGCGATAGAGGAAATGCTGGCGAATTCATTAGCGTGTTTTTAAATAATCCGTTTTTATCTTTAATTTATATAAAGTCTATCAAGTGATTTCCGCGGAAATTGAGTAATGTCACAGATCAAATTTATATGATATTATTAATGTTAACATAACCATTTATAATTATTAAATTTGCATAGTTACCTATGAAAATATTGAAGGTTTTTGTCACAGTTAAATTAATAATTATATGTAATATTGAAATATCAGCGCGGAATCAATTCGAAGTTTGATGTGACATTACAGAATTATCTACATGTTGGTTTAAACATTATTACTATAAAATTACATTACATGTGCCTTTATTTAAAGATATTAAATAACTTACCTTAGTAGGATGCAGCAAGTGTGCTATCCTTGGACTATGTAAATTAAATCGTAAACATCTACCTTTTTTAACACCTTGTGACGATTATAATGGAAACGACGAACATTCTGAAGCACTCATCTTTTCTGTATAATTTGTACACAAAATAAATGAAGTGAGAATTAATTATTTATTTTTTTCAATAATAAAAATGATTATTTTTTATTTTACTTATCCTTATTATTACTTTTCTTAGTTTGTCGGTTTCTTTGTGTTACCCGGTCCAAGTATTATACAATTCACCGACAGTTTTTCCTGATCATTCACTGCACTATCTGTATCTTATTGAGTACAACAAATGCTGTGGAATATTACATGACGGGCGTATCGAGTTAATTTCGCCGGCGCCGCTGTAATTGCATGAAATATTTACAGTCTGTCGTGACTGATTAGATGATTACCTAGCTGATAAATCATATGCAGACGATACGGAGATGTCTGTATTTATATTTAACCTATTTATATTTAAACGTAATATCTACGTAAAATTAACATTACACGCCAGGAAATTAGTGTGACTCAACAATTATGTTGACGACACCTTCAAACCATTATTGACTGCTGACAATTTATAAACTCTGAAGTTGTGTTTTAGGTCTGGTTGGTTTAAGGGATCTATAAGCAGTATAAGGAAAGTTTACTTACTGAACCCGGGTAGCTTCAACTGATTAGTGACCACTGTGGGGCACGAGAGGTCGCCATATTCTAATATATGTATAAAGAGATGAGATCTAATATATTAATAAATAAAGAGATATTCTAATATATAAAGTATGAATTTTGTGAGTTTATATTTATGTGGAAGATAATCTCTGGAACCCATATATAACTCAGCCCAAAAACGTGGTGCGGACTGCTAGTAATATAATAAAATCCTCGAATAAGAATCTCAAACTTGATTCAAGACTTTCAATACGTGTATCATCGTCAATTTTATTTTACGTATACGTAAAAAACTGATAAGTTGTTTCTCGTTTCAGGTCTGTAGAAGACAAGAAGTTGCAAGGAGCGTTGCTATTCCCACGTCTTACAAAAGAATCAAAGATGAGAAGGCACATAAGGTCCATGTCGGACGTACAGAGCAGTACACCGTATCGCGTACCTTTCAGGTCCAGGAAGGGGAGTAACTTCATGCTCACGTACGATTCTGACACTAGAACTAGAAGAATATTGTCCTACAGCAGACATCGACTGGCTGATTCGTCGGATTCAAGCGACTTCTTCGAAGCGCCGAAGAAACCAACGAGTATAGAATGTAATATTATGAAACATACAGATTCCATGAGAATACTGTAATGGATTAAATGTTACTAGAAAAAAATCTGGAGGCTGCTTATTAACAATAAAAAATCTAACTAAGCAACCTCGTTGTCCTTCGACAATCTTCGTGAAATACAAAGAGCTACGACAGGACTAAGCGTTGTTATCTATTTTTAGCAATAGTGAAACAATGACGTGGTCAGTGCAGACCACAAGTGATCTACCTTACGAGACTGTGATTGTGTTATAATTAATAATAAAATTATTATGTATTTTTATTTAGTTTAAGCTATTATAATGGAGAAATAACAACGTGTTGTAGATCTTAAGGTGATATTGGTATGAATTCTTATCAAGTGTCATATTCAAACTAGTCGGATTACAGTTTGACTTGTGAATCTTGCGGTGTTATTGTTATTGTTATGATTTATGTCGAGGTATTTGTATTTGAAATTATGAATAATGATAATATAATTTAATAAAATTTTAGTAAAGGTGATGATGTATTGAAGCATTTGTCCATTTTATTGAGTTTAACAGTGTAGTCGCTTACACGTGGTCACAAATTATGAAAAATAGTTCAATAAAGTAAAATAAATAAAACCTATTTATTTGGCACAAGGAGTAATATATTTAGCAATTATGACTTAGGACTAAGGAGAGAATAGAGAGACTAGAGAATGTCTACTATCAATTTCAATAATATTACCGCTATCCATCACCTATAGGCCTTATTCTAATACGATTTTACTTGTAACTATACAAGGGTGAAAGTGGGCCGTGAAAAATCCGTGGAGAGTGAAAAATCGACTCGTCTTGGAAAATTAAGGAAAAATCTTCATGGCAGTTGCTATATTGACTTTGTAGAGTTATGTATATTATTAATATAATCCAGATTAACCATGCCTCAGTTTCAAGTCCTCTACAGTTACGGCATCCAATTGCCCGTGTCCTGTTTCCAAACCCCTCAGATATAACAAAAAAATGATTGTGTTGCATTTATCTGTAGCTAAATTTCAACAACATTATAATTTATATTCTTAATTCTGTTTATTATAATTTTATACAAAATGACTATTGGATTAAATTTTATTTACCAACACAATTAATAGTATAAAATTAATAGTGATCTAATTATTATTGTACACAAAGGTTACCTATTATTGATGTCAATAAAATAAATGAATTATTCAATTGTTTTCTTTTATCTTACCAACAATTCATAACTGAAAAATATGTAAGACAGTTCTCTCAGAACACAACCTAATGAGAGATACACACAGTAACGTAAATTACCAATGCCTTTTATGAACGCAAATAATAATAAATCTACATTAAAATTTCAATATGGGGTATTAATACGTTACTCTACTAGAACTTGGGTTTTCTTTTAAAATGAGAGAGTTCTAACACGCTAGTTGAAAGTAAGGGTCAGCTAACTTAACATTAAGATTCCTTGCGGACTTATTGGATATATATTAGTCATCCACGTTATCGTACGGTCTTTTCATTCACCGAAGCCAGTGATAAAATAAGGAATGCAAAACACATATAATGACATACTAATAATAATATTACTTACGTATATGCGTTTTACATTAACAACTGATAATAACGCCATCTGTTATGAAAAAAAAATAATTATGCTTTGAGCTCTACTGCCATCTACATATCGGTCATCAAAGTTTTACAGAAAACAACAGAAACCACACACTTTAACGCATTTTAATCGTCAAATAACAGACCGTAAATAGAAAATTTGAAATAATTATACAAAACATTGTGATCATCGCAATAAAATACTTATTACTGATATCCTTTATTATATTAAAAAAAAAGGAAAATCCACTTAATGCTTTACTTTTTATTTTCGAATGTCAAAACCGATGATTTGATGAACTGTTACGTGTACAAATTAAATAAGACGGCGTATGATTTCTATATAAGTACCAACATATTTAACTTTATATCCCAGATATTATTTAGACCTTGTTCTTGTCCGCTTTTTGTACCGGGGGAGGAAATCTTTTAAGATATCCGACTGCGCTCGACGGTGCCGGGTTATCTGGGATTCCAATCCACAAAAACCGTCGTACTAAGAAATAAACATATTTTATTTTATGATAATAAACTGTCAGCAGTAGCTCAGACAGATATTAAAGAAAAAGATATCAATATTGCTCCATCCATGTAAATCCTATGACTATAGCTGTTCATTTCTGTAGCTAGCCTGTGGTCATATATCATGTGATTACATTGTCAATGAATTGTCATTGTCATTTTAATATTTATTTAGATTTTTTTATGATGTTATTATTTTCATTTGCTTTTCAGTTATTTAGGAACAGAAATACTTTGAAATTTTATAACATATCCATTCAACAGATTGAAAAATAGTATGCAGTAATCATCTTGGTACTAAACGCTACCTCAAATATTTAATTAAACTTAGCTTGCAGTACAATACTAAAATAACACGTAATTCTTAGTTCAACGATTTTACACAGTTGTCTTTCGCGTAAATCAACTAGTCGGGATCGTTTCCTTGAGACATGCGGTTTTGTTTCTATATTTTGTTTCATTTTGATTATTAATTTTAGAAATATATATTTATACTTACACTGAACCTAGTTTTTTTTTCAGATAATATTTTTTTCAAGTAATAATTTTAAAATTTAAATTAATTTTGTAATAAGTTCCAGTTTTTAGTCCTTAGGTATGAAATTGTTGTGGGCTCTTCTCTTTGTATTTAAAATATGTGTGGCAATACCAACACCAATAGTTTTGTGGCATGGCATGGGTAAGTAATATTTTTATTTAAATTTGAAGCACTTATTTTTTTTACTGAAAAAAATAACAATTTTAAGTAGACTCAATTTTAGATTATTTGTCTAAAATATTACCAAGCAACCAATTATAAAATAAAAGAAAAAAAAATGACTGTTTATGTACAGGTGACACATGTTGCTTTATGTTCAGCTTGGGCTATTTCAAACAATTCTTGCAAAGAGAAATACCGGGTGTTTATGTGATATCCCTTCAAATTGGTAACTCTGTGATCGAAGACATGGAAAATGGGTATTTCTTGCACCCCAACAAACAAGTTGAATATGTGTGTGACAAGTTGGCATTGGATCCAAAGTTGCACAATGGCTTTAATGCTATTGGATTCTCCCAAGGAAGTCAATTTTTGTAAGTTTGTTTGCTTGTATTTTGAACTATTTAATAATATTGATATAGTTGCTCACACTATACACAATCTTTATGTAGCAAGTGACACAATATAATTATGTATTGATTTGATTATTAAGTTTATTTTGTGTTGCTGTGTGTGTGTGTGTGTATGTGTGATGGAATATGATACAGCAAACTTAATGATAGTTGCCCATTACATAATATGGTAACACACACTTTCTTTCTTACCTCCTTTTCATTTACTGGCTGACAATGCATCAGTGATACCTTTGGTCTTGCTGATGTCTATGGGCGACGGTGACCACATACCATCAGGTGGCTCGTCTGCCTGTTTGTCGGCTATTAACATAAAAAAAACAGTAACAGGAAAATGCCTAATAAAATAAAATAAAATAGGAGTGTGTAAATGGAAAACATCAACTCCATAATTCCTGTTTCTGAAAGCTATATTTTATGAAAAATGAAATCTAATTGATTTACTATCCCATAACATTAATGAATAAGTACATACCGTTCTGTTTTTTAATATTATCATGTAAAAGGAGCCTTATCTGAGCTAGTAATTTTTCAATAAATAATATTATGATTTTTACAGACGAGCTGTTATCCAAAGATGTGGCCATAAAATAGGACCAGTAAAAAATTTTATATCTCTTGGAGGACAGCATCAGGGAGTATACGGTTTGCCCAATTGTGGTGCTTTGCAGCATGGCACCTGTGACTACATACGGAAACTGCTCAATTATGCTGCTTATTACAGGTAAATCTTTTATTATAAAAAATTCCATTGTGGAAAAAATTTTCTAACTGCAATTGTGCCATCTTAAGTGATCAAAAACTTTAAAACGACTTCAGGTCGGTTGGGAAATATTTCTAATGTAAAGAGTGAGTACTCACGATTATTGTATTTTATATGGATAGTTTGGTATAAATATAAGGTTCATCATGATGAAATATGTAACTGGGTTGCAATATCGATATAAAATATATAAATTTTGAGTATAGTACCCGGTACAATTAAAATGTGAAGTATCCTTGATGATATGAATATAAATGAGTAATAAATAAGTTAAATCATATGCTACTGGCAAACTTTCGTGGGCGTTTCTATACTCCGTAATGTTAATTCTTCAGTGCCTGTTGTGTTCGTTACATAGTATTTTAGGTAATGTAGGGAAGTTTTATAGTACAAAAAAAATTCCCTTTCTGCAATCACACTAGAGCAGAGTAGTATTCTGATAAAAGTCAGTTACAACGAGATATCCATATTCTGCAGTGAGCATCTAATTGATCGAAAAGCAAAAATAAGCATTATATTGTTGTACTGATAAATCGTCGTTTACTAGTTTGTATAAAGGAGTAAATAATTATTTTGATATTTTCCTAGCCCTTTAAATTGTACTTCTAATTGTTGAATAATAAAACATAGAGGAATGACCACAAATAAGTTATTCAATCAGCATTAAAATAACATTTATGCGGTGCGGTATCTTGAACCAAGTGTAAAGGTTATCTAATTTCAGTTAAGTCAAAGTGACAATAAAAGTCTACATAATTATAACATACTAATTTAATATTATCACGTAGCCGCTTTTAGTGAGCGTAAATGAAGCTATAGCTTATTTTTATTCTCATTTTGAAAAATCTGTATTGCGTTAGATTTCGTACTCCTGTTCGATCGTACATCTGCCCCAATAAAAATAAATAAATAAATCTGTTGAACCTCTATTATTTGTACATTTCACTTTTTTTTTGTAAAATTCATAATAAATACGGTATATGACGCATTGGCATCAACTTGACCATTTCGAAAATTCTTATCTGCCTGTCTCTCTGTTTCTCTGTATGTCCCGTTATAAGTCAAGAACGTCTTGACCTATCTTAATGAAAATTTATATGTAGTCAGTAGTGTAGAAGTGTTGATGTTGTCTAATCAAGGAAAAAACACTCAAACGTTTTTTTTGTTTAATAATTATGTACGTATAATTAATTGTCCAACACCAACGAAATCGGACGGATACCGCTAGTACTTTTATATTTTTAATTGGCATCAATACAAGATGTATATAACATAACTAAATGCTATCAATCCGTGTCATACAATTTTTATTAAAGATTTTCAGAACTGTGACAGTTTAATCTTTGTTTCAATACAATTACATAATTCATTTAAAATTGTAACGGTTACTTTATCTTGGGATGTTTGTTGTAAAAGGACTCCTATGAATACGAGAATAATATCTTGTTTAATAGTAATAGTATAGAAGGCATGACATTGGGAGACAAATCTGGAGATTTCTGGAGATGCAGCACAATTTGTTATAGATATAGCTCCCATCAAGAGTCGATGGTGCAATGTTTCATAAAAATGTTAATTACCGGACTGTCATGCGGAAGACAATTTTTGTTGTTTAAGCATCGAGTGACAGGTGGCAATTACGTTGTGTTAGTTAATGTCCTTTCTACCAAGTGATCCAATTCTTACTATTTTCTATCAATTTGTCTCTCCGTTTTGTATTTTATTATTCATATACAATATGCTTGCTAAGAAAATTTGGACTTAATTGGGATCGCTTCACAGGAAACGAAGATAAATTACAGTGAATGAAATTCCTCAGCAAGTCTTGTAAACCTATTTTAGAACTATCGCCGTAACTAAGTTGCAGAAACTATATAACTATAAAAGAAGTATATATTCACGACTTATCTCACTTTATCGAAGCCAACATATTAATAATGTAATGGCATTTGAAGGTGACACCGCACCTTAATTTAATGATAGTGTTCATCGATGTCACATTATTATTTCCAAAATATTAAGACTGGTACTGATTGTACTTTGGTCGATATTATTATCAGATTCATTCAGATTTCAGAATATCTTGTTCAAATTTTCAATCGTTAATAAAATACTTTTTATTCGTGCAAGAAGTTCAAATATTTTTTTAAACTTGTAGTGGATTGATATTAATAAAGGTATTTTCAAATATTAATTCATTAATTAGATTTATTTTCTTATTAAACATAGTAAAATTAAAAGTTGAATCATAAAGTTGCTGCGCTATCTATGATTCCGTTGAAAAACTAAGTAGTGAACATTATCACGACGTAACAAGACAGTTGAATGTAAGAAACATAAATGTCATCGTTCCTCATTATTATACAAACTCAACTGGTTTGTTTAGTAACAAATAAACATCAAATAATAAAAAAATTACCTTTAATATTTTTTTTATTTTACTCTTTATCATAATCTTAGTTTTCCAGTGCATATTTCCAATGTAAAGTTTACAAAAAACAAATGTGATCTCGTGCGGTCAACATTTTTTGGAGTTCAATTCGGCTAATTCATGCTATTTATTCAAGTTTACAAAAGTTGTTATTAGGTGAATTCTATATCATTAACAAAAATATTTATATACATTACGTTTACTTAATACTTTATAAAGATTTCTTCGACTTATTCTAGTTGGGTACAAAAATCTCTGGTCCAAGCTACGTATTGGCACGATCCTCTGGACGAGAAGAAGTACAAACAACACAGCGAATTCCTCTCAGACATCAACAACGAAATTCAAATAAACGACACGTACGTCAACAATCTGAATGGATTGGAGCACTTCGTGATGGTCAAGTATGACAACGACACAATAGTGCAGCCGAAAGAGACTGAATGGTTTGGGTTCTACGCGCCCGGGCAAGCGAAGAAAACAATCACACTTCAAGAATCTGATATTTATAATCAAGTGAGTAGGTACATAGCTTAAAAAAAATTGTTCTGAGATTGTCCAATATATGATAGATTAACATAAGAATTTTCCAGCTCGTACATGAACCTCATTCTGGAATGATCATCCCTTCAGGATGCCGTGAATAATTTTTAGTTCTGTTCTGGAAATGTATGTTAAAATTATGCTTTTTGTTACATCCATCTATCTATCTATTAGCCTTTGGAGCTTCCTGCTGCTATAGGATTTTCGTATACTGGCGTGTCTCTGACCGTCTTATTCAGGTTATCAATCACACCGGTTAAGAGGCGTATGCTCCTTTTATTTCGTTTCTCCACAAATTTCCCAGATGCTTATAACATTTTTATAAGTATGTAATTAGGCATTTTTCTTAACAATATGATTAATATTGTCATCGTCAAAAAACAATAAATCTATTTTTTTACTAATGTAAATGTTCCCGAATAACCGGTATATTTACTCACGGCCTTTTCCAAATTATGATGATAATTTCATTTATGTAGAAAAAGATTGTGAGCTACATGAATAACTATTGCATGTCGTGCAAAGGTCTGACTTATTATGTAAATTCAGAACAGAGCATGGTCTTTTTGGGGAAAATTTAAAGAAATATATATATATAAAAGGAGCTTGTCAATATATTTAAAGTAATTTAGTATTTATACAATAAAAATTAAATTTTTACAAACACAAACAAGTAAAATACATAATCTGGTTACGTCTTCATATCGACCTTAAAAAGTTCAGCGTTTGTTTATGGTATCGGTATTCGTTTTTACAATAAAGCTTCAAAGTTGGTATGTGATTGGTAAATCAATAGGTATATTGGAACTTTTAAGCGACGTGTACGCGAATGCACATCTATGGGTAAAAGATATTATGGTATAGTCAAATATATAAATTACATTACAATTACATATGTAAGTGTATTTACAAAATACCTAAATTATTAAATGGTTTTAAATTGAATTGAATTAAATTGTGTCTCATATCTGCCCCGACCAAGTAGAACGTAATTTGTAGAAAATAATTGGAAGCCGTTTGATTCAAAGAGCCTAGAACTTAAGACTTAAGAGGAACGACGCCATTTAGCGGAGACAAGTCAAACAGTAGGCTTTAAAAGGTTAATTTATAGATAGATAAAGATAATCTATAAGATATTTCCGGTAGGGGTGCGTAAGGGTGAAAATAATAATACATATGAAATTATTTTCAGGATCGTTTAGGATTAAAAAGGATGGACAAGTCTGGGAAGTTGGTGTTCCTTTCGACTCCAGGACAACATTTGAGTATGTCAGAGGAGTGGGTCAGGGAGAACATAATAACACCTTATCTCATTTAAACTGTTTGTTAGCTACTCATGTTTGATTAGAGACTGATATTACCTTGTTTATGTCTTCACACTCATATTGTTTATATACTCGTTTAGATTAGGATTGTCGACTTAATTATTCAATCCCGTTTTAAGATTACTTGTAATTATTTCTGAGTCTTATTTGAAGATAGATGAAGAGTGATAACTGTAAATTGATATTAAAAACACATTTACACGTCCGTTATACTATTATGGATGATTTAAGACTATTATTATTGTCGTATTTTTATTTCTTTTTTCTTTACTCTCTTATTTAACATTTATTTTCAATATCCGCCTAGTTTTGACCGGCAGAGAATGTCATCAGGCATAATGTTTGTTGTTTTATTCGCTCATATATGTGTTGCTGGTAAATAAATACACTATTAACTGTTTTCTTGTTGCAGTTATATTATGATGAGTAATATTTAAGGGTATAAGTGCGATTGAACCAGTGACATTGAAGTGTATAGGGTTATGTATAAATGTATCAATATATACATCAATTATTTCATTCGATATTAATAAAATCAATTTGGAATAATTTCTCGATAATTATTTTCAAAACCTTTATTACTGGCGTAGATCAATCTGTTTATTTCGTTTTTGAATATGTCATCTGTGAATGCTATACGACGAATATTCATCCCAAAGAGTTACCTTCTATTTTAATGACCTGATACATTTTTAGAACACAGTAGAGTTTCACGAGATAGTCATAACTTCAACTTAACTCAATCAGGCTTTTTCAAATAAATCACAAGTATTAAATATAACTTTTATTAATACGATACGATTTTATTAATACACATCACAATTCAACGATCGATATCTAAACAATCATAGCAATCAACACAATGATTATATTTTAAACACACCTCAATCGAACATGTTCTCCAAATCTTTAATGTGATCTCTGGAGTCCTGGTCAGCGGTATCCAGCTGGGTGTTCGCGTTAACGTAAACTCGTACACATCGGTTGTACTCGGAGGAGCGCTTTATGAATGGAGCATTAGTTCCTCGCAGTTTGTGCAAAGGAAATTTCGTCAAACACTTGAGCATACAACGTTCCGCTACTTTATAACTGAAAAGAATTTAGTAAATCTGTTATTTTATCGCTTACTTCTTTGTGTTAAATCTGCAAACGGGCCGACGGCTAATCGTGCGTAAGTATTTACTCAGGCCATATTATTTTGCGTAACATCTAGAGAGTCACCTGTGGACCAAATGATCTATCAACCCGCTTGGAAACTGGATCTTCAAATTTGCAACAGCAACAAGTTGGTGCGATACACATGATAACGTTTTCTTTTTCACATGATAATTCTTTATTTTACAGGTCGCATCAGTCTCTTCTGTTTGTCAATAGGATGTGTGTACCATGAGCCAACACCATGAATATTGTCTTAGACCCCACTAGACCTTCAATGCTTGGCAGTAAATACTTACAGCTGGTACTATACCGTCTCGATCACTTACAAGTTATAATAAGTTATTATAATAAATATAAGTGTGATATTATTATATTTCGTACCCATGAGATATAAGATGTAACCCCGAGGATACAGGATATAGGTACGGAAAAGATAGATAATATACCTAAGTTTACACTGAAAATAAACAGACCGTAAACGTCTTTTATGACATTTTTGACGAAATGTCAAACATGTCTTTATCAAGTACAATAAAAAATGGCGAAAGAAAATCCTTATATTTTTAAATAAGACTAAACAATGACGAGGGAACGTCTTGACGTTTTTAGAACAATATTATTTTCTTATTGTGTTATGAAGATACATTTTAGTTGTTTTCGTAAATAGGTAGATTTCTAAGGTACTAGGACTAGTAACTGAAGTAATAATTGGTATGTACCGACGTACGAGTATTTTACCAGAAATCGTACTTATACGCTGCAGATAATCTTTAATACCTAACTCTTTTTTTGCTGAATAATATTTAATTCCTGAATTCTGGTTTTTAGGTAACAAATATAAAGGTTGTTTTAAATTACCGACTATAGTAACTCTAAAATATTATTTTATCTGCTAAGTTTTACCCATTGTCGTTATTCAAACATACAGCGAGACATTGAAAAATTCATTTTAAATATAGATGACAAAAAAAATGTATTTCTACATAAAGGCATTACTAAGAAACTTGAAATTTATCTTCATACTAAATATTTACCTGGACCGCAGTAAAACATCATTTTTAGCATATACCAACAATTTTGACCATGAACCATGTTCACATTTGACGACGTACAGCACTTTTTGTTTCACAACTAGCAAATATCACAGTCCCCACTAATACTAACCAATGAGTACCAAACAATAAAACAAAATATTTCCTAATGATAACTGGCTGGGCAAATAGTGACCATCTTCAAAATTAAAATAGTGTATTTCTGCTTGAAGGTCCAGGGCTCGTTCTTGAAATTACCGCTACATAAAAGAAGTTTTGTGCGTATTTCAATTGTTCTTCAACGTTTTTAAAGGTGTGAAATCGACTAACACGGAACAGAACAGGTTTGGGTTGTGTAAATTGTGCATTATTATTTTTATTATTATTATTATTATTAATTACATGATATTAAATTAAAATTTAAAAATATGAACTTCACATTATTAATGAATTGAAATAGTCTTCGTTTTAGTCTTCGTTTTTTGTGTTTTGGTTGTCGTTATGTCGGTACACGTAGATATATAAACATATCTCACACACAGTAGTAAGGATGCTATTAATGTTAATGTCTTCGCAAAATACGAAAATTAGCAAGGGAACGAAAAAACGAATGCGCTGTACAAAATAGGATTCAATGTTACTTCCTCTGCTCGTGGACCACTTTGTGGAACAACGGACGAGGCTGCAGAGAATGTCCTATCCTCCCTCCTGTTGAGGGTTCGCTGGGCTTTCTACCGCCCAGTGTAAAAATGGAAAGGTTCTTTATGCGCCTGGTTCTTTAGCTTCCTAAAATTAACTGCGAAATGGTTTTCGGTGTTTCGGTTGCAGCAGAGGAGATCCAGTAATAAGCAGGTCCTACGGTTTCATTTCGATCAGCCAACCGCTTACTTACCATCAGGTGGTCCATCAGTCCGATAGTTATCGATTTACCTAAAAAAAATAAGAACGACCCCTTACGACTGAAATTTCTTGAATAGATAGGTAGATATTTACTTACTCATGTGGATTAATGCAGTCCATTCGTACAATCTTGTAGCCCTGGTCCTGCGCCTGCACCTGAGACTTCTCAACAAGCATGGTCGCCAGACCTTGCCGCCGAAACTCCGGCAAAACTGTCAACATTTTAATCTGAAATGTGTTAAGAGCTGATAGAGTTATGGTTGCTTATAACCCGACTGAGAGGTTAGTGTAATAAACGGAGATTTTAACTATTCTGTGAACACGAAAATATCCTACCGATCAATGATAACTTAGCGGATTGAACGTCGGTCTCTCGAAGAAGAGACTCGGGTTGAAATCCTTGACGCAACTGTAATTTTAAGTAGTTGTTTCGCAATTATGTGTACAATCTGTCAAGTGGGGCTCGCTTGAACGCCTTTACTCATTACATTGCAAAGGAAACATGAGATATGGGTTGTGATGATGAAAGGTACGCATCAATGGAGAAACCATAGAAAATTATAACTTTTAAAAATTACCTCAAAGACTTTAGGTTCCTTGTAAATGTTCCATAGATTAGGAGTTTCTTGTAACTTCGCGATGAAATATAAGAAATCTTTCGTGTTAGGGTCCTGATAAAAGATAATAATAATCGATGTTATAAACTACACATTAAGGTAATCGAAAAAGAAATAGAGCTAAAAATTGAATTCGGGTTATCCTAGAACTTGATATAGTAATTAATAATTGATACATTAATTGCAATTCCCCTCTAACAATTACCTACGTAATAAACATACTTATTTAATTACTGGAGATTAAAACTATTGTCCCTGACGAGCCCTTAGAACTTAGGATAATTTTATTGTTTGTACAGGCTATCAAACAAGTTATAACAATTCATGAATATTATTATATCTGAGTAACTATAATAATTATACTAAATAATCGTCTCTGCAAGCATGCAAGTGTAAATAATATATTAGCTATATAATATGCAACGTACCTGCCGATAAAACGCATAATTACGGATATTTTTTGGATCAACAGGACTGCATGCAAAACTGACGCATAACCCTGCTATTCTACCGTCCTGTGTTTTAGCATACAAAGAATTGCCTGGAAATATTGTAAGTTTTTGCATAATATTACTTTCTGGTTTTGTTACCGGACGGGTCTTAAAGAAGACCATTCAGTCAATTATAAATACAATATAAAAGCCTTAAACCTAAAGCTACCTAAGCTTATCTCAACCTTAGCATACAAATGGAAGGATATCTCATGGCAATTTGCACCATGCAGTTTATCACTCTTAGCTCCCATACCATTAGATCGTATACAATGTTTTACCAATAACAGTGTTAATGGCTGGAGTCATGACTACTTAATGCTGTATTAAGGTTTCCTATGTATAGACAGCAAGTGGATGTTATATTATCCAATGCTAAACAGCTTCTGAGAATTGATGGAATACTTTTTTGTTATGAAGGGGCATTCACAAATTATATGATCAAAGGACGGTGGTACCTCCATATAAGGTATGAGTTACACGCCAGAATATGTTAAAGATAGGTAGATCACGAACTTCAAAGCGAGGTGGTTGACAATTGGTCTATCATATTTCGCAGACCATTTTAATTAATCTGGTACTGTAATTGTTTCTGTTTCCTGGTCCCTGATTCAAATTCCTAGTTAAAATTTTAATAAGCTAGTATTAAATAATAACCCTGCTTTAGCAAATTGTAGATATACTCATCCAGGGCTCGATCATCAAGGAGGTTGATGTTTCGGTCACGGACCAACACGTGTTCTGTCAGGTAATACTGTTTAATTAATTCTATTGCTAACTCTTGCTTGTCACTGGTTACAGGTAGTAAATTAACTTTCTCCAACTGTAAATTTGAAGAGTTATAACTATATCAATGGATTTTTCTTGTAATGGGCTAAAAGTATATGGTAATTACAGGGCCCGCGTAGGCTATACGTCAACAAAATTTGCATGTCAGCGCACTGTTGCCGTCGTTGTATCTACTTGCCGTTACCACTGACCGTCACAAGCACAGAAACGGTCTCTACGATTTGACTTGCAGACGAAACACTGGTGTGGGGCACTCAAATAAATAAAATTACATTTATGTAGTATATAGTTAACAAATTATAATTTATTTCCATTTATTGTAGTAATTATATTATTCCATTTAATTATTAATTTATTCCATTTTTATAGCTTATAAACAAAATAAAAGATTTAAATTAAATTAAAATACATTGGACAGAAATAAAATAATAAAAAGGAGCAATAAAATAAACTGGAATCACTTCATCGCGGGTTGCTCGAGACTATTATTTACAATTTATGCCCAATGAACTATGGACTGTGGTATATATCATTAGAAAGGTAATTTTGTTAGTTTTCAAATGACATCAAAAAGATTTAAAATTAATCGAATTTCCTACCTAAATTTAGATAAATATTGCAATAGGTCGAAGTTGTGAACGTCTAAATGAATAGGAAGTAATACGAAAAGATAAAAAATATATTTACAATGTTTATGTTTTGTGTTACTCTCCACTGGCCCGAATGACTCCTTGTTAACTGTTTTTCATTGACCAAATGTGTTTCCTGATGGCATACTGTGGGTTTTCCTGCTACTCTTCGAATAAAGGACTTCAGGTCTTGTATCGACGCCAGAGCTGGACATCTTTGTACCCGCCTTTTCAGATCGCTCCAGATATGTTTAGTCGGGTTCACGTCAGAGGTGAGGGCTGGCCAGTGTAGTGTAGGAATCCCGACTTCTTCCAGTACTTGTCACTGAAGCAGTGTCCCAGCGGGCATTATCGTGCATTAACAGGAAATTTTCGCCAATAAACCCGGCGTAAGGAGCACAGGTTCTAGCAAAATGTCGTTAATGTATCACTCTGCAGTTAGTCCCTCTCCCCGATCACCAGGTACGAATATTAGCTCCGTTTTTTATTCAATAGAAATCCCCGCCCATATCATACAGGATCCACCCCCTTATGCCACTGTTTCTGCAAAACAGCATTGTGCGAATTGCTCCCCCGGTCTCCTAAAGACTCTCTGTCAATAGTCGCTACCATGCAAGCACATTCTGGTTTCGTCTGAGAACATGACTCGGTTCCATTGCTCCATATTCCAATGATCCATTGCTCCATAACCAAAGTGATCGCTAGCAAACTGAAGCCGTATAAGTGGGCCTGACACAATTTGAGTCACAGGGCTGGTTTTTTTGGCCTTTTTTGGCCTTCACTGTCCACTTGCTAACAGCCCTCCCTCGAACTTCTCTGAGCTGCAAGTGGAAGTCCACGCAGTTCAGGTGTCGATTTCGGAGAGAAGAAATAAATCGAATAATAAGAGACAATAAATCGTTCATCTCTCACCGAAGTCCATCGTGTCGTCCAGATCTTCATCTCTGGACTAAGTTTACAGACTCCCTGAAACTCTTGTATACCTTCGAGACACAAGACTGGCTCGGGTGAAGCCATTGGTGATAGTACGCTGAAACAACCCTTAAGGGATTAGGATGACGACTTGAGAGGCATCTGTCGATGTGTTTTTGGTTTTCTTTAAGCTCCTGTATTCCCAGCGACTGATACATTGAACTGATGACCAATTTTCATGATCCCCTGCTTTTTATAAGGTTTGAGGATTCCAAACAAAAAATAATTGATTTTTTTAAAAATTGATGTCCTTTGTATTTATATTCCATGATTTATGGTGAATAATTTTTGGTTATGATATCTAAAGATGTTGAAAGCTAAAAAAATTACCTTTCAAATCATATACAACAATGCACAGTTCATTGCATATAAATTGTAAAAACTTGTGTTGACCAACCCGCGATCTAGTGATTCCAGTTTATTGCTCTCGAGTGTCGAAAATTGGAAAATATGTATTGTGATCTCATTTGCCTAACAAGAAAAGTATTGGGATCAAATGAATGTAGCTATGCTGATAATACCTCCACCTAGACGACCCCGTAGCCCAGTTGGTAGTGACCCTGCCTGCCGAGCGTGGGGTCCCGGATTCGAGTACCGGCCGGAGCAGATATTTATGTGACAGATAAATGTTTGTTCTCGGGTCATGGGTGTTTGTGATGTGATAATTGTGTATGTCCATGCCACCCGCAACACAGGGAATCCTAGTGCGGGGGTGTGAGTGTGTAAACGTTTTAAACGTGAGTAAACCTGTTTACTTTATTACGAATGCTGTAATTTAAGAGCATAATATTCTTACTAATCGCCATTTTTTTATAAATAGGTACTAGGTACGTTTGAATGTCGATTGTCGCGTATTTTGCAGGACTGCCCCTGTAGTATTTTTTAAGCACACAATCGCTCAATACTCGCTAACAACTTAGGCATAGTTCTTGAACCTAGTCCTTTCTCGAGAGGCAAATATAGACATTGGATAAACAGCGTCGCGAAACACAAACGTGAAAACCATGCAATTTTTAACAATGAAGAAGTCACAGGAGGAAAATCATATAATTTTTCAAAATAATATTTGTTTTCCGTGATTGTAATTGCGTCATTGAAAAAGAAATTACGGCGTTTCAAATTATACAATTAATTCAAAGCAAAACTTACCTTATCTCGATAAATTATATCCTTTAACCCAAAGATACTATAACATTCTTTAAAAATCGTTTTGTTCTTATAAAATCGAAATAGTTTAGGTAGTGATTTAATCATGTTGGTTTTATACAATAAATTTAAGATTGCTTTAATTCTAAAGATGTCAGATATGCTCAAATAAATATGACAGTAATCAAGCCATCAAACGAAGTCACAAAAATGAAACAGATAAAACGAATTCACTTAACGATTTAAAAAAGGTAATTTTCAAGGCTATATACTTTTTTTACGGGTTGACGTGAAATGTTTTGTTGCAGATGCAGCACAATCTATAAACAACAATAAATAAACAAGTTATTGTTTTTTATTAAATACTTTAGAAGATATCATATTAAAAATTATCAAAAATTATAGTGACAGACGGCGGCTGGTCATAAGATCTGTGTAACTCTGATATTTTTTGCAAATTGTAGTCACGACTACGCAACACAATATCTCTTTAATCAATCTGCTGTCCTGTTATCACAATATAATAATGAGGAAGTGAGTATTTTGTGATATTGTGTGTGTAATAAGAAGGGTAATCTTCAGAATCGTGTGACCTATTTGAAAAATTATTTTAGCATTCGATGGGAATTTGGTGCATTCCGGATATACATAGGGTGTATGTGAAACAAAATCCTGTGTATCTCTGTCTCAATGTAAAATGTAACTCTTGCTGAGTGTAAAAGGATGAAATTTGATTACTATTGGTAAACGTAAAAATCCATTTTCCAGGGCCGAAGCGAGGGCGTGTTAATAGTCATAGATAAGCCTTTTGTGAAGAATGTCAAAGCACTCCAAGAAACCCTTACCGGAATAACTATTTAACAAGTATTTAAAGGGTAAAAAGTATTAGGGCAATTGGATCATAGAAGATTCAATCAATGATAATAGAATTTCATTCTTCTGCGACTGGCGAGGTCGGAAAATCACGTTATGTTTCAGCATTTAGTAATAAAGCTGGCTATTATTACTTGCTAATATAAATAAAATATATAATAAACGCGGAAGTTAGTTAACTATTAGAAAATATGTTTGACAACGAAGACAATTAAAATTTGTCTACCGATTAGATACACTCAGATATAGAATTAGGTACTACTACGGATACAAAATTTTGGTATCATTCTAATAAATAAAAATCACTTGTATCATCCCATTAAAATAAATATAAACACATTAGAAGAACCCTGTAGCAGATGGGTTTTTTCTCGTTAGAAATTTTTCCATAATACTGTTTCAATGTAGATTGTTACAGGCGTTATTGTCGCACGAAATGTCAAAAGTTCTTTGGCGCCCATAGACTTCTAACAAGGTTTAACAACTGCTTTGTTTGGATCAGAACAAACGGCTTAACTTTTCCTCTGAAGCACGAAATACTCTAGTAGATTTGCCACTAGCATTCATTTACTGGCCACGCCTAAAACTGCTTAACTGCTACCAAGTTGATTAACTTACAATAAACACAAGCCGTTAAAAGGTCCTCCTTTTTTGTTATTTATACTAAAATTAATTAAAACTACTAAGATCCTAAAGAAATGTATGTATTGATTAAAACCCAAGTTTAATGAACTGTCCTCAGTGTCCATTGCGTTTTAATTACCCACGCTGCTTATGGAGGCTTAATCAGGTTTCGTAATATCGCATGTTTATTAGTTAGAATGTACTCGAACCTAGATTGTAATTACACAATTAACAGTAAAATCTCGTCCATCACGTTTGAAGGCGCTGGCAATATGTGGATGTTTGTAGTTGTTTCTTTAGGTAAGCTGTTTTTTTTTAACAGTCCTGTTTGCATTTATATAGACAACATTTAAATAATTAATTAAACTTATCAACCATCATCAAATTAGGAGGATTTTAGTTTATTAACTCATGAATTTCCATAATTTAAAATGTATGGTCGATTAATAAATTTTTGTGGAATTATGAAAAATATTCGTTTTAGGAACTATACATATACTACGGTGCAGTGATATCAGCTCTATGAATCAACACGATTACGACGGCACTGAGAAACATGACCGGGATAAATATGAAAAAACTGATAAATCTACAGAAGAAATACTTGATAACTCAAGTGATGATACAATTGATAAATCAAGTGAAGAAATAACTAATTCACCTATAACCATCGAACCATTGAACATCTCCACAGAGCGTAACGCGAATAGACGTTACTGGTTGGTTTCATCAAGAATCAATCTCGAGACAAGTAATCAGCCTGCCGAAATAGATAATGAGAAGGATGCCAATTTAAAAAGTAAGATCACTACCTTAGTAGAACAAACACTTCATGACACCGAACGAAAATTACGATCTATTCATCGGCTTAAAGAGAAACATAAAGATGAAGCACCATACAAGATCGGTTTCATTTTAAGTCTTGTGAAAAAGTCGAAAGATATTTTAAACGAATTATTCAACGTTGCAGTGAAACATAGAGATGATTATAAAGCGTTGGAAGAGTTGAAGATTTTTGAATTCATTGTTCACACAAATGTAGACACGACGAACCTGGTTAGACAAATGGTCGAAATACACATACAATATGTAAACTCCTCAAGTCCCTTGCAACATAAAAACAGAGTGGTTTTATTAAAATAAAAATGTAAAGCGATTTTTTGTCATTCAGTATAAGATCAAAGATATATATTTTATACTATTTTAAGAAGGTCACAGCATATATATAGGTCGTTATAGCTTTAGAATATTCATTAATAACACTAGCCTTCAGAAAATAAAAAAAGGGATCACACAAAAACTTTGCCACTAACCAAAATGAGATTCGAACGACCTTAATTATTATACGGTTTGATATGTCGTAGACAACTAAATTAACTACACCAATACCTCGCTTTGCGTCGTTTCGTTTTGCGTTTTTTTCGAAGTTGCGTCGCTGCTTAATTTTTACTGATTTTCACTGTGCGTCGTTAGATTTTCGAAGTTGCGTTGTTTTGGATTCGAGTCTTTGATTTTTTTTTGATTTTTTTTTCCTAAAATATGGCCAACACCTTTGTTTTTAATTGCGCCATGCCATAAAAATTTGGGGATTCCCTTTCTAACTAAAAATCAACGCAAATTTAATACAATTTTATTTTCACTTTATTTTGCTTATTTTAGAGTTCAGTTTAATTACGTAGTGTGAGGTAATGTAGTGTGTTGTGCTTTTTTAAAAAGAGAATAATAAATTTACATATTTAAAGTTTTACGTGGTGTTTTTAGTTACAAAAAAGATAAATATTTCCCCAATTTATTTATTGGCAGAGTTATATTCTTTTTTACATAAATTTGTAATTTTTTTTTACCCAAATATGAGGGAAAAGGGCGCTGCTGGTAGAATTGCCAAAAATACTAAAAAAACTATCAGCTTGAAGACAAAATTAAATATTCTGCGACAATTTGATAAGGGAGAAAAGGCTGTGGAAATAGCAAAGGCCGTTGGTTTGGCTGCAACAACTGTCAGAACTATTAGATATCGAGATGGGGATAAAATAATAGAGGCTGCAAAATTTGCAACATCACTAGATGCTAAAATGATGACGCGTACAAGGAGTGCTTTGATGATCAAAATGGACTCCTTGCTTTCTATTTGGCTTGAAAATCAAGTTGCGCAGAGAATACCATTAAGTAAAATGGTAATTCAGAAGAAAGCAAAAAGCTTATTTGATGACATAAAAAGTAAAGTAGTATCCGACGATAATGCCAATGGTAGTGAGAATGAAACATTTGAAGCTAGTCAGGGCTGGTTTGAGAGATTTAAGGTTCGAGCAAATCTGCACAGCATTGCTCTTAAAGGTGAAGCAGCTAGCACTGATATCACTCCTGCAGAACGCTACCCGACAGAGTTAAAAACATTAATTCATGAGGGGGGCTATGATTGGAAACAAGTCTTTAATGTTGACGAGACTGGGTTATTTTGGAAACGTCTACCTGACAGAACGTTCATATCTAAAACAGAAAAATCTGCGCCAGGATTTAAAGCTAGCAAGGATAGACTGACTCTTCTTCTCGGTGGTGATGCAAATGGTGATTTCAAATTTAAACCATTTCTCATTTATAAATCAGAAAATCCAAGAGCTGTGAAAGGTTTTCAAAGAATCTGCTTCCTGTCCACTGGCGAGCAAACAAAAAAGCATGGATGACAACATCATTATTTCAAAACTGGGTTACAACTTGTGCTATTCCAGAAATTAAAGCTTATTGCATCAAGGAAGACTTAAACTTCAAGGCTTTGGTTCTAGTAGACAATGCTCCTAGCCACCCAGTTTATGTTGATGAGTTGTCAGAAAACGTGAAATTTGTTTTTTTTTTTCCACCTAGTACGACACCAATTATTCAGCCGATGGATCAGGAAGTAATATCGACTTCCAAAAGTTATTACCTTCGACGAACGTTGAAACTTCTTTTAAGTGAGACTGATGGACAAGATAAGCCTACCATGTTAGAGTTTTGGAAAAAGTTCAGCATTATGAAAGCCATAAAAATCATTTCTGATTCGTGGGAAGAGGTTAAACCATCTTGCATGAATGGTGTTTGGCGCAAAATATGGCCTGAACGTGTTCACCGAAGCGCTGCGGAAGTTGATGGTACACCAGCTGTTCGTCATGAAATTTCCAATTTAGCTAGAGAGTCTAATTTTGAAGGTATGGAGGAGACCGACATAAATGAATTGCTAACCTCGCACAACCAAGAATTCTCTAATGTAGAACTATTGCAACTGGAATTGCATTTTGCTAATGAAGAAGATGACAGTGACCGTTTAATAGAAATCTCCAAAGAACAAAATTTAACCTCCAAACAAATTTCTAAAGCGATGTGTTTGATTGACGAAGCTATGGAGATTTTTTTAAAAAACGATCCTGACAGCGGAAGGAGTTTAAAAGTGTCCCAGGCGGTAGCTACGAATATCAATTGCTACAAGGAAATGTATCTTACGTTGAAAAAAAAAGCTGTTCAACAAACATTGGACCAATTTTTTGTGAAAGAAAGCCGACCTACGACAACAGCCACTACGGTCTCATCAGACAGTGATTAATTTTAATTTTAACTTTCATAAATTAAATGAATATGTAGTTTATTTTGTTTAATTGAATACGTTCTTTGTATATTATTTTTGTTTGAAAAATTTTACTTTGTTCAATTTTATTTTTAAAAGGTAGTATTTTCGTAAGGCTGGAACCTATCTTCGATCATTAAATGGTTTGCTATAGAAAATCTATTTTCACTTTGCATCGTTTCAATTTGCGTCGTGTTTTTTTGGAACGTAGCCCCGACGCAAAGCGAGGTATTGGTGTATGTTAATTATGAACGCTTTTTATATTACATTTGTAATTCATGTGTTTTTCTTTATTGTACAAGAAGAACGTCCTCTTTGTTCTCTACTCTTACATGTTTTACTTTTACTACTTGAGCGATCATATGACCACGGTCGAATGCTTCGTTTGAGAATTTAATTGGTATTTATTTTCATATTATCATTTAATTCATATGAATTTTAGAGCTTGTGACATTGACACGCATTAAATAAATATTAAAAAAGCTTCTTTAAAACAGCCTTTTAGATAGGGAAACGTGTATTGCGAGACAAACGGCCTCTTCCTAAAAAACCCCGCCTCTCGCAATAACAATCTACTACTACACTGCATCTATCCTCGCTATAATTAATGTTGCAACACTTGAACACCTCACGCTTCACGCGACACTATAGTGTGAAAACTCTCGATAATAGAAACAGCGTTGCTCATGTAAGTAGACAATATGTTCGTAGTTTGCGGAGTGCGGTAAAGAAAAGAATAATTCATTGTGCCGCGGCATACACCGAGGCATAATACATATGTGTATTTGAAACACGTCTACCATCTTAAATAATGAGGAGGCGCATCTCATCTTTTCGCCGGTAATTATTACTACGATGCAAACTGAGAACACCTGCAGAGGCTGATGAGGTCGGAGAGTGCATTAGTTGATGACGTCACGTATGTGTGTATGTTCATAATATTGAAACACATATATGTTGTTAAATCATAATGATACTCGGAAAGGAAATCGAGTTCATTCAATCAATTGAATTGTGCAAAATATTGATAAACAACATATTAAATATTAAAAGGTCTAAAATTAGATTTCAATTAAAATGATTTTTGAAAGATCGATTTAGTTATTGTTTGGTAATTAATAGAATTTTTAAAAGGTTATGTTTAAATTCGTCGTGCTTGGAGAAAAAAGAGTTAAATTCAGTTATTTGTAATCTTCAAACGACGATTGAATTAAACATTTAAATAGGAGCGAACATTAATAGGCATCAAAACTTAATGAAACCAATTAGTTTTCTAAACATCGAACAGAACACAAAATGGGCGTACACAACACATAACAAAACTACTGTTTAGAACACGGATATATTTTACATAACGTCAATGAAACTCTTCACCAATTTGCATAACAACCGAGTGTCCGAAGCTTTTGCATTTCATAAAACAAAAGAGCCCAGCAAAATGGAAAAATGAAAACTTTTTTGGCTTAATAACAATAGCGTCTAGGTGAATGTGGAATAGAGATATTTTTGGACGTAGGGGTGGCATTGACATGTTTCTCATTTTATACCAGCTGTTATATTTTTTAGTAAATTGTTCATATTACGTTATCTTGAATCCTAATGTTTTTATACATCACTGGCGACCTGCACCGATATCGTTCGTGTCGAACACACTATATATTCCATACTAATCTCTAAATAATATAAGTAAGTTATACATACATACCATTCAAATGGTATAAGTTTTTTTTTCAAATAGGTGCCCTAGATTACCTTGCGCAGACGCGCACAACATTAGTAGGTACTCTGTCTTTATAATATTTGTATGGATTTTAATTCAAGGTACGTATGCAATTTACTTGTGCAAGATTCGAAGAGCTATGTACCAAAATGAAGTAATAATACGTTACTAATAAACATCCAGCAAGTTGTATAAAAAGTCAGAAAATTTGTGATATTAATCAAAATACAAAAACTTTGTTTTCTTTTTCATAATTACTGCTTCATAATTAAGTAACAAATTGTCGTAAAATCAATGTACTAACGTATAAACATTCAACATACATGTTCAAGTATAATTAAAAATTTCTAAATGAGTTTCAAATACGAATAATATATAGTTTTATGAAACTTATGATTCTTGTTAGAATATTATTTTGTATATAGTTATTGACAAACGACTTACAAATATATAGAAAAACCACCGAGTATTAAATGCAGTGCAGTTGATTTGAAGTCATTTGTAATTATTGAATAAGGAATAAAATAATTCTGTCTTGTATACAAAGTTCTACACTAGCAACAGCACAAAGAATCCATATAATCTAAAGTTACTCTCAAGGATTTTTGGGGCTACCCCTGGTCGTTAATTCAAACCAAAACCCCCCCTGAATGTGATGTACCCTACTGCTTAATAAACGAGATGATGGCGACACCTACCTTTTTTGAGTTCTCTGGGCTCTGTGCCACTCCAATTTAATCTGGATGCTCGTACCGGCATTACGTTTTTACCTCCTTCATTCCGCTATCCGTCTAAAATAGAAGTACTTAGTGGTTGAATCAATTCCTTCTTACCTATTACCGCGCCGATCGTGAACCTGTTGATGATCGATCCTTATTGTTACCGATATCAATGGTCACCACTGACCATCAGGTGTTAAGTCTGCTGGTTTGTTAGCTATTGACATGAACAATCTATGAATGATAAAATTAACATTTAATGTTTAAAAATGGACTCGTTTTGTGTTGCGGACGAAGTATCAGCCCTGATCATCTACGTCCATGTACACAAGGAAGGCAGCGCTGCACGTTGTGATTGCTTAATTGATCATTGTTTCGGCAGTTGCTTTACGAATATGAACACACTGGCCGTGCTGGCCGCTACTGTGTTGCCAGGGCCGGAGTGTGAAGCTGGATTTTAAATTATTGTCAATATTTTTGCGCTTTTATGTGACATTTATGTTTATTTTTCTATTTTATTATTGACATTAATATTTTTGTTTTTGTTATTGTGATTGTTGCTTTTGTTATTGATAAACTTCAAAATTTTTTTACAATTATTATTTAATATCACAAGTGTTATAAATATTTTCAGCTGCAGTATGGATTTATAAAAATTTTGGATATTTCACGAAAAGGAAATATCTAAATTGCATATAGTCCCTTGATATCATAGTAATATAATGTTTTTGATAATTTATAAGGATTTGTCGTTTTTTGTTTTTCGCTTAATAACAATAACACTTGGAGCTAACACGACCTCTTAGCAGGTTCAGTCAAAACGCTATATTTCTTTTAACGTCCTTATTGGGTAATGTAAAATTAGTACACCTTCAGTCAAACCAAAATTGGTATCGCCAATGTAACTATTATAATAAGAATGAAACAAAAACAATTATCTCGATAGCTATTTTAATTAAAGAGTGTGTTATTCCGTATTATTCTTTCTTGCGAAAATCAATAATAATTACAAATACAAGAAAATCATCTTTAATTTCATAACTGAAATTTCGTAGTAAAGATTCACTTAATTTCGTTCCCTCTAGAATCTCATTTCACATGTATGCAATAATATTTCATTTATATATATATATATATTTGTAGATACTTACGATATGTATGACTAATTTTTTGGGGCAATTTTCCGTATACAAATCTACAAAAAATTCCAGAAATTATAAGTATGCCTTCATCAAAAATTGCTAATAAATATACTAGTTAATATTTGCCGAGTGCGAGTCCGGCCCACACCCGCCGCATCTCGCCGTCATTCGGACAGCGGCCGCCTTCCGCACTGTCCGTCCGCCCAATTGCGCGCTACTACGTCTTTGTTGTCTTGATAATCTGCTTTTTAGTCCTATGGAAGTATCCGATTGGAATACTAAATAACAATAACCCCATTAAAAAAGCTTACAGTAATATATCGCACCCTTAGAATGAAAGGGACTTAACTCAAAAATTGCAATTTATGGGAAATGACCAAGAAAGTTTTCAAAAATGTATGGTCTTGAGTAAATTTAAAGAGACTGATGTATGAGGTTTTCCCTTTTTCCCTTTCTCACTCATAATTCGGGCTCTTTTTCACCATGGAGTTTTAGAGTAGGCTTTTTTAAGTAAATTTATAGTAAAATCTGGAATTTCAAGAATTTTGAGTTAAGTCACTTTCATTCTAAAAGTGCGATATAGAATTGGTCACTTAGACGTCACTACACTGCGATGTAAAATCATGAAATATGATAGCTGAAAGCCGTTCCCTCTAAGCTTCTCAGGTGAAGAACGAGACCCCGTATTGGGAGCCTAGTAAATTAATTTAATAATCACAAATAAAGTTACAATAATCTCAAGGAGACATCTAACTACTGTATCGTCAAATGCGGTTTATTTTATATTCAATAACTAAGTGCAAAAATGTTCGTTAAAGTTTTTTAATTAATATTTACAATCGATTTCATTGTTATTTCATTGCCCTAAGTGTCCAATGAATTTATAAATATGTAAATACAACATATAATATAATGCTGTTATTACTATAAATATAGCAATAAATAACTTTTCCTAACAAGTTACACTGCACACTATACGTAATTGGATCGGTATACGAACGTGCTGATACCGGGTACTAAAAATATATCAAGTATCAATTCATTGCGCGCGTGGTAGGCAGTCCAGGCGGCGACTTGGGCAGTTTCTTTCATCCGAAGCAGAATTCACAGCTAATTGTGGCATTAAACAATAGAACCTCTTAGCAATACAAGTAACGCGCCTCACCATTGTTCTTTTATGTACAAAAATTTACAGAATGCACGCTCGGACAATTTAAACATTTATCAAGATTTTTTACGTGAGTGATACGACTTAGTACTCTGAATCATATATGTTTTCAGTTGTTATTTGTGTGTTGTTGTGTGTGTGTGTGTGCTAGAATACAAAAATAACTTGCGACTTAAAAGACTCCTCGAAAACTAGTTTCATGGCTAAGAAAGAGATTTTTAAGACTGTAAATACATACAATAATAAAAATAAAATAAAACCTCCCCGGTGGGGAATCGAACCCCGGTCTCCCGCGTGACAGGTGGGGATACTTACCACTATACTACCGAGGAATAAGCCTACCAAAACGTTATTTAGCCATCTATTAAGTACTGAAAACAATTTAATATTGAAAATAAAACTAAATTCGAAGTAATCTGATGTTTTAAAGAGGGCTATATTATTATATATATATACTATATTAGTATTGAAAATGAAGAAAATACAAGATTATCAAAATGTGTATGACTATCAATGTAGCTATGATAATAAACATGAAAGATCCCCATAAATAAAATATGAGTTAAAAAAACACCTTTTTCTCAATATGTACTGAATTACAAAACATAAATAAATAACCCAGTTTACACTATTTACCCCTTAAGACCTTCAAGTAAAATACTTGTTTAATATGTATCTGTAAAAGCGCGAGGGCTTTTTCTTAAATTCTGACTATTCTAATTTTTACAGTTACAAAGGTGCTGTAGGACTTAATAGTGCACAGTTTAACTCAAGTAGTATGTGAGTGTTCCAGCGAAGAAGGATTGGGAGCCACTTGAACTTAGAACGATACTTAAGAGACATGATCATATTTACGAAATCCAAATATAAAAAGTACACAAATATTTTGAAATCACACTAGCTTGTTCAGTTGCTCCACAGTGAACCCACAACTAGACTGGATGCCCCTTTTGCTACTTACTTCCTTGTCAAAACTAATACAACGAAAAATACGTCCGTGTGATTTTGAAATACGAGTAGATATTACAGTCACCATTTGTAATTTGAAATACTTGCACATTTGCGATGGGAAATTAATTAAAGATGATTATTGGATGATTAAAATCACGTTCCTTTGTCAATATTCAACAAAATCTCGTAATCAACAAAAAGCGGATTTTAATTAATTAAATTCATTGACTGCTAAAACATCACTTGCTTTTCAATGATTCCCAGACAAAGCTCAAAGTGTATTATTTTATAGACAAATCAAAACAGAAAAGGTGTATGTGCTTGCGTTATAAGAAACCTATTATTTGAATTTCAACCTTGTTAGTGTATGAATAAGATTGAAAATGTTTTATTAATAAATATACAATATGTCTTTTAGACATCGATGGTTAATATAATAGGGGATGGAAGGGGGCGTGTCCATGGCTCGTCGCAAATATAATCAAGAGCTGAGACTGCATTAGAGAGGCTATCTTTATTTATACGTAAATTAAACTTGACAGAGTATACTGTGGAGTACTTAGAAAGTTTTGTAAAATTAAATAGTAAAGTTCTGGTTAAAGTTTTTGGTGTTAAATCTACTAAAGAACCTTTCATCGTTATAAAAAATTTCATACATTTACGCATATGTTCCATTTGTTTATACAATTTTCGACACAATTTTTTCGGGCCCCCTTAAAGATATTATCGCGTCTTGAGCGAAGCCATGAGAATAACATTCCCTTGAACTGATTTTTTAATCAATGGAATAAAACGAAGTCACATTCTACTAAATCACATCTGTTAGAACAGTTAAAAACACAACTGTTAGAAAGTTTAACCTGTGCTGTACAGGAGGTCATTTTTAGCACTGAATTTGCACACGCGTTCGCATATTTAAATATGATAATTATACAAAGTGAAACATAGTCATCAAAATCTACCCTGCACTTCTGGATTGTTTCGTTTTGGTTAGGATTGGCTCGTAATGAAACAGATAAATTGTCGGTTAGCACTTCGTGCGTAGATCGTATTGATAAACCCAATATTCATGAACCATGCTTTATTTATTTAATTATTTTTTTATTAAACATGATATACCTTTAGTTTGTAAGCAATTGGCCACCTTATCGTTTATAAACTATTTTTAGCAGATGACTTAATAAGAAGAATATATTCAAACAACAATCACGCCGTAACGGGCTTGTTCCAAAGTCAGCTATGACACGCCATTACTTACTAACACAGCAAAACAAATATTATAAGTAATACACGGTTATTTAATTAGTTACGTAGGTGAATTATATTAGTTAATTTTAAATTATTTAGCAAACTTTTAACATAATTCGAAGCGTCTCCACTCCGCTCCGAGCGCACTAATCAACGCCACTCGACGTCTGAGCACCGCGCCCTCTATCACAATGCCGCTATTACATTTGCTCAATAATTGCCACCCAGCCCAACCCCCCGCCACAGATGATCGCATCTCAATGGTCGCAAGGTAAAAGTATCTAGGGAGTCGGTCAATTCCTGCGGTTATACCGCGCCCTAATGAAATTACAATAAGTTTTGTATAAGTAACAAGATAAAAAAATATTACACATAACATAATTAACTGATTAAACTAGATTAAAGGTTGACAAATCGCTGATGACCAATTTTATTCATTTGAAAATTGTATGACATCTTATAGCATTTATGAAATGAAGTAGGTAACATTTTATCCAATTAATTAAAAATAAGTTTAGATACTTTAATGTCTTTAGTTGCAACTTTAAAACTAACAATCTGATAATATTTTACTATAACAGTTGTTGTTGTAAGACTACGATAGTATGTTTTAAACTAATGTCACTGCGAGATTATGATCCATGTAGTTAGGCCGTAATATCGGTAAAAAACGCACAAATGTGGCACCAAGTACCTCATAAAGTCAAAATTTATGACACTCGGAACAGAGAAGTTCACTGTTAAACATAATTATATTGGACATATTTTTGTTACCTGGTTATCGATCGGTTAAAGCACAGATGAGCTAGTTCATATGACTGCTGATAAAGAGACGTATCGACGAATGGTCGCCGACCTCCTAGATGGAGATGGCGCGTGACGAAGAAGGTTATCGACACTATAAGGTAACTGAGAAAGTTAATTATTTGTTTTGTTTTATATAGATTAAATATAATTATTTCATTATAATTATCACTTACTTCCATCAAGGAAATTTGCTTGGTCCATAATTATAATTTTAAATTGTGGCCTATAATACGATAAAATAAAATAAAACAAAAATCTTCAATTACGCTTTTCGGTACAAATAAAATATTTATGGACGAAATTATGCATGTGATAAAATTTAGGAACAGTGATCTATCACTGAGAAAAAACGAATAAATATATCTGACAGAAAAATTTCTGTTAAATAAATAAAATAATAAAATTGAGTTGGCCATACACATTTAGTCCATTTATTTTAATTTTAATTAAATATCTGCTTAGGTTGACTATTAAACCCGGGACGTTTTCGCTCTGCAGGCAGAGTCACTACTAACTGTGCGGGTCGGGTGTGAATCAAACGAAACAGTGCAGTTTATTTCCACACGTTTAACAAGACCTCAGACCAATAAATAAGTCATCACATCACATCAATTGTATCTAAACCCACTGTTGTCGACAATGGTGGACCATGAAATTAAATCTTCAGCCGGAGACGGCAGAGGAATAGGGCCCAGTTGTGTTTTAGTTATGGTTTGTCGACGAGCACAATCAAGCACAACAATTAACTGATTGAGAGCACCACGCATCAGAGCATCAGCTCTTAGCTCAAAGTTGTTGAATGAATAAATATCTTCAGATATTCAATATCTAGTAACGTGGAGCAATCTAAAATGGAGTAATCTGTCCATAAAATACTTGATTACAATTTTAAAACCGCTAATCTTTGTTATTAATGTAATTGTATAGGCAAAATCTTTATTTTTTTAATTTTGCCCATTTAGTGACGTATCACACAGATACTACTATCTTAATTTTGATAATACTTAACGTATTTATAACTTATGTATATTAGGTTCATTATTTAGAACACTTTTCTAAAAATGACAACGAAGAGAAAATATATATTGTATGGCCGTGATGTTAACAGGGTAAATAAAGTGTAATTAACTTTTTTTATAGCTATTGAGATAAATAAATATACTAATTAATAGATCTTGAAAAACGATTGTTACTTAACAATATGATAACATCAGTATTCACCCATTTGTTGGTCCAACGTCCAAGGATCGCTGCCCTAACTAAGCCTAGGGGACTGCTAGTGGTTTTTTTTTATGTTAATAGCCGACAAACGAGCAGACGAGCCACCTGATGATAAATGGTCACCGTCGCCCATGGACATCAGCAAGACCAAAGTTACCACTGACGCGTTGTCGGCCAGGAAATGAGAAGAAGGTTAGAAAGCAAGTACAGGCTCTCAAGCCCCCAGCCGGAACACGACGAGTCGTTTGGAGGCTGACTCAAGCAGGAGGGTGGTACCGAGCCAGGCAAGGCTTCACGGAAAGATAATAATACCAATAATAATATTAATGACTTAATAATAATACTGATAATATAATCCATACGCGAAGCCCTACCACCAAGTAGGCTGCCTTCTGTCGCCACTTACGACACCCTGTTCTGCCAGCATGGGATTGGGGGGACTATTCTAAGCCACTTCAATACAGCTTAACATCCGCGGAAGATAACACTGGAGCTCTTATAGGAGATGCCTGTACATCTATCTCCGCATCCGCTGGATGGCTGCCAAGGAAAATAGTAAGTATAAAACGATTAATTTTCTTTAGACGTCGTGTACCTTTTGCTGATTGGTAAATAAAGTGATATTTCTGACAAACATTACGTATCGCAGCACATAGATTGAGCTGCTAGTCTGACGGTTAGTAGCTGACTCACACATTACATGCTAAGTCCTGGATTTTACTACAAAAATCATGCTCTGCTTCATTTCTATTGGAGCTACACAATAGGTAATAAATAACTATCCAATAGGCTGTTTCACGAGCACATCCGAGCTTAGAATTTGATCCAACAGGATAGCTGGATATAAATGTATAATTTTCACATTATTAAAGCTTGTTTTATTAATATAGAAATATCAATTAGCAACATACGATACTAATTAAGCGTTGCAAATAGATCTTCGATATTTTCGTCTTCTTTGCCGAAGCATTTGGCAAAATCATCGTGGTCATCACGTGCTATTTTTTGGGCGAATATTACTTGCCTCTCAATATCTGATTATTTGTCTCCATCAGCAGACATTCCGCTGTATTCATATTCATACAGGGGACCGCCAATTGCAGATTCTCTCGGTCGGTATAAGTTGTTTAATCCCCTGTGCTCTATTTTCTATCTTTTAGGTTGTTTAACACATGGCAAATGGGCAGCTGGACCTACTGATGGAATGTTATCTCACCTACTCATAAACAGCTGTAACGTCAGCAAAGACCACCCAAAACATCCAAATTTAATTGTCCTCAATCCAAGAGAGTGATTTTAGCTATTGATGACTAAAGATTATTAGAGTGAGAAAGATAATAAAAAATTACAGCAAATTTCTATTAAACAAACTTTTCAAATTATCATCAAAAATACACGATTTACCTACATTCGAAGTTACGTTAACTTAGAATTAACTAACGAACTAAGAACGCTAAGTTTTAAATAAAACGGATATAATGAAGGTACCTTAATATACTGGAATCCAGTAAAAGCATTCAAGTAGTTAAAAAAACCACCTTGATAAAAATAGGTTTAAACATACCCACGTTTAATTTAGCTTAATCCAGCCGAGTGATGTTACCGATTTACGTTTAGCAGATTTGCGGCGAGCGACTGCGGGTCTCAATTCATTACGGACTGATTAAAGCCAACTGATTTTCATTAGAGCTTACCTGCTCTTCGGTTTAAACACACTCACACACACGCTCGAAAATTGTTTCTTCTAATACGTAATATGTCCATTTTCGTTCGCAATTACTTGTGTGTGAATGTAATGATTAATTTGTATGATATGAAAAAATATACATCTTTAATATTTAACATTAAATTTCTGTGTCACAATATTGTATCTGTGTAATTAAACTAAACTGAAATTTGTTTTCAAACACGATATATTTTTGGTGAAGAATAAACAACACTGAATTGATATTATGACAGCAAGTTTTGTCGTTTAAAAGATAAACTGTACTTATTTAAATACTTCAGATAGAGTGAGATTAATTAAGATTAATGAAACGGAACCGAAAGATAGCTTTGAGTGGTCGCTTGTTAAAACGTCTACAAATTAGTCGCTCGTAAAAGTTATTACTCCAAATGAACCGACCGGATGGAATTTACTTTAAATAGGTTATCCATATTTCACCCTTATTTTCATATTCTTACAACAGACATTAGTAATCTGGTTAACTTAAATAATAAATATGTAAACAAATAAACATTGCCAAAATCGTCCACCTTTACTCCCCGTAAAACGGTTTTTTAACATGACTTAATCTGTTCTAATTTTTTTTATTAATAAAATAAAAAATATATATATAAGTAATTAGTGGTTATACTATTTTGAATCTATCTCACCGTGATCATAGAAAGAGTAAAGAAACATTTTTGGAAATGAAAAACTAGAAAAAAATGTTTTTATACACTCTCTATTATCCACCTTTGATTACGACTTTCTACTACGTGGTAAAAAAATGGTACAAAAAACGATCTTGTCTAAATAGCGATTTCTTCTACATCTTCTTGGTGGAGCGAAGGAAACTGAACGAAAAAGTAAAGAATTAAACCCAAACTTTCATATAATATATATAATAAATATATTACTCGTATACCGTTGTACATAACATAAAAACGACCTACGGAAGTTGCATAAGAAAACAAATAATTAAATAAACGGAAACATACGTACGTCACGTGGGTGACACTGACACAAATGAAACATCAAACAATCAAATTCCTGAACAAACATATTTTATGTCACATACAAATTCGACCACGAGACTTTACGTTCAGCAGGCAATGTCACTACCGATCATCTACAGGTCGTTAGACGAGATTTATATCTATTATGGTTTTAACGAATTTTTAAATCAGTCTACTCACAATTGATCAACGTGAGGGTCTAACCCCAACCTCACCAACTAAACCATAAGATTACTTTTTATAACACTAATCTAAACTAGTTTTGTGTCCTGAATTTTCAAAAATTAGTACTAAGCACTCTATACTGATTCGTGTCTTTGATCACTGCCGCAGGTAGATTTTAATTAGAGGAACCCGTTTTTCCGCACGCCGCGCCATCATCTGCCTCCCGCCGCCCGCCTATGGATACCATGTTAGTTAGTAGCCACTGAATCCTACTATTTAACACTATTGGACGCGACAGATTATTTTTTATCAAATATTCTATAAATAATATTATTATTAGCCTTGTGATTGAAATTCGACTTTGGGAACTAAATAAAGTTCCATTTTAAATTATTTTTTATTGATAGTACTGAAGACTGTCAAAAGCTACCAATAAAAAACGAAAATTCGCAGACAAACCTAGGAAAAAATACCGAACTATTTTGTTTTCGCCTAGTAATTCGCCGTGTTGTAAAAGGTAAAAAAATCGTTTTGTATCAAAATGACGTCACTTAATGAGTAAAATTAGTATTAATTTGCTTTGCAAAAATCCGCAAGCATAACAATGAATTTCCGCAAAGTAACGCCTGATGCTATCAATGGTAATGAGTAAAATGAAAAGTAAATAAACAATGGAACAATGAAAGAAACATTTATTTGGCACGTAAACTTTTTACCAGCCAACAATCGTACCGCTGGTAGTCTTTTGTTCGCAAAAGGAAAATATTCAAGATATTGAATTGAACCACATTGAAGTGACATAATTTAAAAGGTGCTAGAAGAGAGAAGAGACACCTGCATACGTTCCTCCCACAGTGCGTGAAAACACTGTTAGATATACTAGCACATCAATTTAAAATTTTCCACGTCACATTTGCGCTTTCTCCGGGCCATGTTCGTGTGACACGCCTGTTCTGTTTTACAGCTTAGATATTACGTACCTTGACATTAATTTAGATTGTTTAATCCATACTAATAAATATTTTTATTTGTAATGAAGGTATGGTCTGTTATCGATATTAAGGCCAAATCATATTTTTTAGAATCTTTCTATCACTGTTTGTCGATGCTTCTATCAGGGGCAAGCCACAGAACGAAAACGTTTGGAAATAATGCACGTGAAGTATTTTTTTTTAATTAGTCCAGTATTTTTTTTAGCTTATTACATAAAAGCGAATTTTTGCTTTTAAAAATTAGTATAGAAAACAAAAAATACTGCAAATATTAAATATTATACCTATTAACCAATTTATATACGATTTCAATTATGATTTTAATTTATAAATATAAAATTTCTAACACACGCAACGCACGAATCAAGAAGCTTTGTTTGCCACTTTTGATCGCTATGTGACCAAATACCTGACTTATTTAAATGTCAATCAATTTCACTATTTATACCTTTTTTATAAAACCTTTTCTAAAGCTAGAAAATCCAAGCCAAACCGATGGTACGGCACACACGTATCTAATTAGTCGGATCAAACGAGTTCGCGGTGGAGAGGTTGTAGAAGCAATACAGTGCTGAGGTGCGACGAAATACAACTTTTTCTATTTTCCTTCCATTCACGTCGCGTCCGACTGAAAAATCTTTAACTGTTTTTTTTTCAAACCAAACTTTCATTACCGCGCATTCAATTACTATATTCTGCTGCCGTTCAATCTGTTAAAACGTGGCTTAAATATTCCGTTACTTTATTGGATTTTTTGTTAAGACCTCTCAGATGAATAACTTGGGGGGATTTTTATTATTTAAATAAAAACAATCATTAATAAAACAGAAAAACACACAAAATCGTTCAGAAACGATTAGCTTTGCTTAACAGTCCCCCCCTTGGCCAACAGTCATATAATTCAAAGTATCTAATAAATCAACTTTTTTATTTTGCATTCCGAAAAACCAAGTGCAAAAATTGGAGATTCGGTTTATATTACAATATAATTTTATAATGTTTTTAATAATTTCCTCAACTAAATACCAACCAAGCATAGCACGTAGTTAAGGTATGTTTTAATTCCTTCAAAAGTATAATTCATTTGCTTTATTAATATCGTAATAGATTCATAGCAATAAATTACAAAATTTATTTTTTGTACATGTTTATTTTTCACTGATGACTATGCCCTAGTTAATGCTATTCATTATCAAAATTACATTAGTTTGAAAACTTTGAAAATGTAATACAAAGACTACAGTGATAAAGCGACAATTTAAAAGAGTAACATTGTGATTTTACAACGATGTAGATATTCCACACCAATCTGAACGTACTTGGTAATAAAATATGATTATTTTTTTTATAAAACCCTAGCCGTACTTTGATTACGAGATCACTCCAGAACGCCGCAATAACAACCCAGTAAGTATTAAAGATCGAAAACAAAAACCGACAGGACCCCTTTTGTATATTATCTACTTTCCGCAGAATATTCCTCCGGAGCGTGTTATTGTGCGCTCTTTAACAAACTGCATTCGAAATTAAAATTTTTCATTTCCCCCTTTGCCTCCCCCGCCGTCCTTACAGGAGCGGGATCACTTTTGATTATATTCTTCTTTTCCACCGCAACATAATTGGGATATTTTGTTGGGACAACAATGGGCTTGCACATTCATTCGTTTTAGGTATTATAAAATTGTTTTCCATTCTTTGTTACAATGGCAAGCGGGTGTGTGCTCTTGTTATTCTTACCTCGGAGTGATTGCAGAGTCCTTTCTGTGCTAAATTGATGTTATCATGTTTGGAATAGCGTTGTACTTATTACTGTTTACGTTTAGGTACTTATTAGATACTGGTAGCCCACCCTCGGGTCGCCTTGCTTCGGAAAATCGACGCCTTACAAATCAATCACACCTGACACATAACCTGTTAAAACCTAAAAACCTGTTAAATAAATATCAGGTGTGTTCCATTTAATCGATTTCATGAAAGATTTTTATACCAAATCTTCAGAAAAGCAGTAAAAACTACTACTCTCCTATCAAAATGTCGAACCTCACTTAAGTCCACGGAAAAAGATTTATTAAATATAGGTAAGTAACAAAACAAACAGTAGAAACAAAATAACAATAATAAACAACAAGACAGAGACAGACTGACAAGCAAAGAACATTAAAAAGACATGTTTTGGCCTCTGTACGTTTTGATCTCTATGTCAATCGCCAAAATAATTCCGCAGAGACTTCATGCACTTCAAAACTAATAGACAGTTGCAGTCGCTCTAATATATTGCAGGTATTCTGCTTCGCAACCTGTTCGCTTCCCTATTCGAGATCCGAATGACTTACGAGTGGCCCTGCTTCCTATTTATTCTACGACTTTGATGTCAATATCCACTGAAAACAATAGAACATGCTTAAACTTGGTAATATAGCAGCCGCTTACGCGATATTCATTCACCCTTTTACGCCAAGACATAAGGACGAGAGTCATCTAATATGCTCGAGGTGTTCTCCGCCGAACCTTCGTAACAAAATAAGAAAAAAATAGTGTTGTAGATTTGTCCTCTTCACAGTTTTATTACATATTTTGACGACCCCGTAGCCCAGTTGGTAGTGACCCTGCCTGCCGAGCGAGGGGTCGCGGATTCGATTCCCGGCCGGGGCAGATATTTATGTGACAGATAAATGCTTGTTCTCGGGTCATGGGTGTATGTGATGTGATAATATTGTGTATGTCCGTGCCACCCGCAACACAGGGAATCCTAGTGCGGGGGTATGAGTGTGTAAACGTTTATTTATTTATGTTTATTATTTATTTATAATAATATAATATAATTTAAACGAGTATGTGATGAAAACAACATTTTTTACTAATAAGACAACATTATAGTTATATTGCATAAATAAAACGAGGGATTAAAACTCACATTGCTCACAGTGGTGAGCTTTTCAATTTTGAAAATTTAATTACCTTAATTAGAAGCCAGCATCATATCCTATCATAAGTAAACAAAGCAGTATCCTACCAATAGAAAGGTACCAACAAAATGCAGACTAAATACTAACACGTCGACAGTCAAAATATATGAGGAAAATATATGAAGAACATGCACTGTAGTTTTGTCATGGTGTTAAATACGTGTATTAATTTTACTCTTTCCCTGTATAAAAGCCCTATAAAATTCATAAAGTGTTTAACCACTTAATAAGAAGTTTGCACGTAATTATTGACAAAAACACACGTTTGGATACATTGAAAACAAAAAGAGCAATTTGATTTAGACGACTTTGTTCGTGTGAGAAATTTCAAATGTCGTGTGGTGCAAGATTTAGTGAGAAGTAGATAAGTGGATGTCCTGTTTCATTTCTGACCGGCAACGTGAAGTTGGTGAATTTGGTTTTTGTGTAGGTGGTCCATGACCAACAGTGTCTACTGGGATGGGAAAAATATGCAATGACCTCAAGTAGTTCCGCTTTAACATTTTTATTGATATTTTTAAACTCTAATTTGGTAACATTTGAATCAAAAGTTTTCTCGTTTTAGAAATTGTCCAACGTAGTGAACTTCAGATTTGCACAGTTAAAAACTCTCATCGTTATTTAAATTCTCAAAATAGATATATTTTACCTTATTTAAGATCACCGTTGGTTTGCCATTTATAGTATATTTATTAGTAAATAAATACTTGTGTTACTATGGGTTACTAACCACCCTTACTTCGCTTCCGAAAATATACGCTTTACGTTTCGAATTATGATCTGCATTGTATAAGAAATAAGTTTTTCTAGTTCTACGCATTAGAAACATATTACTTTATAATAAAAACTGCAATTAATTTTTGTTTACCTACTGCCCTCCTAATAATTTGTCCATATTAACTTTTGTTATCCCGCGGGAACATATCCATTTCCCGGGAAAAAAAAATATCCTAGATTATAACGCATGATATAAGTTACAAATATGCCAAGTATCATACTAGATTCTTGAGTGGTTTAGCGTTATACGTGATGAGACATACAAAGAAAAATTCCAAATAAAATATATTTTGACCTTTATATTCATAACAAAGCCTTACATAAAAATATTCGGCTCCGTCATAATTACATTATTAGGAGAAAATATTTATCTAATTCTAGTAGGTCCTAATTAAAAACAGTATATGGTAACGATAATACGAGAAGGTTGCCACACCAGAATTGACAATGGGAACATAGAGTTAAACGAACTCAGTAACTTTCTAAACTCTATCTCAAACTCAATTACCTCATTACTAATTTAAAGACAGCAGTGGATGGCTACGCAACATTTTAGTATCATTTGAATTGCATTCAAGACTACTCTTGCTAAAGAATTTTAAGTACTGTACAGTCAATGCTGATAGCTTTCTTTAACAACGAAGCAAGAAACATCGTTGCTTAAAAGTAACAGATCTGAAAAAATCCTCTGCTGGAGGAAAATGCTCAGAATCCCATTGACAGCGCATCGGACTAACAAGTCAATACTGCAACAACTTAAAATAGAAAAAAGACCTCGCCTATCAAATATATGCCTCAGCCGAATCTTCGAATTCTTCGGTCACTTCGCACGCAAATCTGGTAACAACTTGGAGAAGCTTATCGCGACCGGAAAAGTGGACGGCAAAAGGTATAGAGGCAGGTGTCCGATACGCTGGGTAGACCAGATCCGCACCACACTCAACACAAAAGTAGCCGATGCCCTGCATGTTCCACAAGACCGGGGGAGATGGAGAGCAGTTATAAAGGAGAAAGTCTTCTCTTGGAACCAATGTAATGTAATTAGGTCACGACCCCCAGCATTGGGATACCGATTCAAGGAGGAGGATACAAATAATAACTCGTAATGATGGGAGACAATAAATCAATGTATTAATGAACGGGCTATTGCACAATTCAACTTAGAAGGTTCGAAGCTTTATCACCCTGCTACATTAGTCAAGATAGAGTAATGTAGTTTCAAGACAGCCCGGTACCACATCCGCAATTCCTATTTCGTTGTTTAAACAGGTGCAAGATTGATTACTTCGCGGGCGGTACGACACACCGTAGCTTTAATTAACGGTGTCATAGCACTACAGGCGAAGACAAGGGGCCTCGATGAGCGCCGGGTGAAAAGACTGACGTGTCGCACCCACAAAGACATTATCATAATGAACGTACCTGGCTTTTATGGGAAAGCCCTGGAAAACAACGAATATTTTTTTTTTGTAGTAATTTTTCAGTGCTTAAACTTGAGTGCGATTAATATTTTGCTGCGGGGATAAATTGTTCTTAATAAGTATTTATTTACGCACGTACTCTTAGTATGGTAATCAACAAAATACAATTTGTCCTGAAAACTGTTTTTAGTTTTTAATAAGATTAGTCAGCCTTAATTTAGTTTATATTTATAGATTTTATGTTATTTATTTTGCTAATAGTTTTTTTAATTAAGTTTTTTTTTAATATTAATTGCCGACAAACGAGCAGACGAGCCACCTGACGGTAAGTGATCAACGTCGCCCATGGACATCAGCAAGACCAAAGGTATCACTGATGCGTTGTCTGCCAGGAAATGAGAAGAGGGTTAAAAAGAAGGTACTGGCTCTCGAGCCCCCAGCCGGAACACGACGAGTCGTTTGCCGGCTGACTCAAGCAGGAGGGCGGTAGCTAGCCGGGCAGGCTTCACGGAAACATAGGTAATAATACCAGTAATAATATTAATGACCTAATTTTCCTTATCCCAACTCTCAATACGTCCACGAACATATATATATATATATATATTATGGGGATATATATTATGTGTGTGTGTGTGTGTGTGTAATAGACAAGGAAAGTAATTAATATTTCAAGAGTAACACTTATAATATGTACTTAATAATAATTTTTGTTTCACAGCATTATGTAAGTAATGTGATAATTGATAATTACGATTGCATGATTTGCTTGCATGATTTAATGATCGTATAATCGCTAACAGCTTCACCCGATATAATTGTTTTACCTCGATCATATTACGTTGCTATGATAGGTCGCGCTTTACTCAAGAACGTCTGTCAGAACAAGTATTGGTATATATATAATATTTAGTAAATAACATGATATATGTAACAAAAACTGTATATTATCTTTATAATATGTGTATTATTTGAGTTTATACGTAATTATTTGTAAACAGGCGAGCAACGATTCCGTGAATGTTGACAGCCACTGGCTGGCACCACGGCCCACGCCGAACGCGCACTCTGCTAAAAATTACAAAATGAAAATTGAGGCCCGGCGCCACTGAATACATTAATATCGAATATTGAATACGTTTATTTTATACCAAAATACTGAATGAATGCGAACGCTAAAATGCGAGCCGAATGAAAATCAAGTGAAATTCCACGGAGATTTTATTCGAAATGAGATGTTCGCATTAATGTTTATTGATAATCTACTTTACGAATTTTATATCCATCGGTACCTACTGCTAGTACATACTTATAAGCGAAACAGAGTGTATTTTTCTTACGATACTTACTTGTTTCCGAACTCTCATCATCGAATCATAAACATTATAAGCAGCTATAAATTTCGTATATTTGGGTGGCCCATTAGCAACAAAGATGAGATAAAAAACTTTTTCGATTATTAAAAATGGGGAAGCTGTCATAACAAAGCTATGACAACATTTACGTTGACATTGTCTTAAGACGATTTATTGATATCAGAAGACCCAGAGATATCAAAATGGCTGGCCCAGTGACCATTTTACACTAATGTCAAATTTAAGCGTATATTTGATATTTTTGCCTATATTTCAAGATAGTAATTTTTTAAGTAATAGTCCAAATAGGTACAAAGATTTAGATAGTACGTAGATAATAGGCATTTTTATTAATTGCTTAATTCAAATGATTTAGCTATTACGAGGTTCGCACAGCATGAATCCATGCGGTTTACCGCAGGACATCAATCTTTCATTCAGGAGGCTTTAAGCGTATCCCATCACGCGTGTCTGAACTTCTTATGCCACGGAAAGAACTCCAACATGGCTTAAAGATTTAACAAAACCGACCGCAACTAACGGCTTAACGTTCAAAAGTTCAAAATTTTTTTTGACACTAATGGTCGATTTCTCACGATCCATATAAACAGTATAACACTAAAATTTAAACTTTATATAGAAATAGTTCGTCAATACTACGATTCAGAGCTGAATGATTTGACTACGCCAGATTTACTTCATTGTAGGGCGGCTCCAGTTTAATCAACTTTGAGGTCGATAGCGTCCGCGCAACAATGCCGCTCCATGCAATCAATTTGTGTATTTAATCATTCCCATCTCTACCGATATGAATTATTATTTTCATCAAATAGACGGCTGCCAACTCATTGTATATTAGAGATTTGAATACGATTGGCGATACATTTTGTATTAGGATTTAGGATTCATGTACGAATAACTTTCTATCGATATGTTATTTTCATCTACGTAACGTAGATTAAAATATATTTTGACTTTGTGTATATTATCCAAAACTGAGGAAATTGTGACGAGCGTGTTTTAATTTTTTGAAACTTCAGGACGTTTTAGAAATATAAAAGATAAATAAAATTGAAAAGGCCAATGCATATTTCATATGGGATTAATTGGGCGCACACATTAAGGCCTGTCACTTCAAAACCATTAAAGCTATCGAGATGAAACTTTGAAAATTTTAATATCATCCATGCAATGGCTTAAGAGTCAAATTGAAACAGATTATACAAAATACAAGAGTAAATTAAATGTAAATATAGATGAAAATATTAAAGTCAACAATTATTTTTTCAAAATTTTTTTGCGAGAAGAGTATACAAATTACTCACACATCTACACAACAAATTTCCAATCACATTACAATAAGCAAATTACACCAACATTTGCGTATGGTCATCTCATTAGCCACCCTCGTGTATGCATCGAAGGCCCGTTAAATTTCGAATGTGATTAAACATAACAGACCGCCCCGATACTTAATAGCTGCGATTAATTACATGAGCCGAGCGGTTCCGTAGTGAGAAAAGAGTGCAATCACATTAGCGGGTGAACCCTAAAATTTTAATCTGAGCCACAATGGCAGCAATCGCTGATTGCAACCAGCGCGCATATGCATAGTCTTTGGGGATCGCTTAGCGTGTACCGCGGTGCTTTATAACTATCAGTTTTATCAGACTTCGTATTTGAATGAAAATTGTTTTGCGTGTTGCTTTTGTGTAGCTGTATTGCCATTTATAACGCCGGTCAGCCGTTAGTCGCAATTTTTTAATACTTTTTGTACGGTTTTCCATTTGAGAATGCGTCGAGTGATTCCGTTATCGGTAGCTTATCAGTTTTTATTAATATTGTGCCGCTCGTGTTTAATGTAGGTTGTTTATATATAAAGTTATAATGGATTGTTTTCTATTTATTTACTTGAACATTTATCCCTTAAAATGTGTAGATTGCAGTGACTTTTTAACACCAGAGGCATGGCAAATCCATTTGTTATTTAATGAAGCATTTGTCATTTTGTATTTGCTTAAAATGCAGACGTTAGTCTCCCGTATTGAAATAATTATCATTTGATGTTCTCAAGGTTACTCGAAATGCGTCACTCACCATCCTTGGTCAGTGTCGTGGCCTTTGGTCCTCCCCTTGTGAGAGAATACCCAAGCTCAACAGTAGGTTAGTGTGAGTTTTGATAACGGTACAATTTTTTATTTAAAAACTAGAAAAATCTTGTAACCGCTCGTTCTATTGTAGAATATCATTTAGAATGGCCAGCGGTGTAGCACCAACGAAACCGGCGAGGGACGAATTGTTTTCATATTAATAGCATGTCGAGAGGTGCACACAAAGGCAAGGGCCCTTCACGAGGTAACATGTTGTTTATGGCCATTTAATCAAAACTTTCTGTATTTATTTATGATATTATATTGAATCCTGTTATAAATAAATTTTATTATATTTTTTTGTTCTTATTGTGTAGGTATATGTACATATGTATGTGTACGCACTAAAGTTCGCTCGTTTGTCTTATTGTTTCCTTTTGTTGAATTCCTTTTGTAATTTTTTATGTACACACACTGAAATATATTCAGTGTGTGCATTAATAGTGAAATCAAATAAAAATAAATAAAATAAATTAGACCACACAAATAAACTAGACCCCCAAGGATAATCGTCTATAGGTCATATCAGACACGGGATTCTATGCTTGGCATTCAGGGTCACTTCCAACTGGTCTATAACTATAATACGTACGTACATGTATTTTAATAGGAACACGCAACAACACGTAATTCCTTAATATTAAAAATTAAAGTTTTTGTTTTACTCTTAGCCTTAATGAAACTTCATAGACGCTCAAAATTGGACTTCATGGTTTCTTAAGAGCATCATAAATAAATACGTAAGCAGCAAAAGAACATGCTGTCTACCTGGTTAATGTTTGTGATACAATCACCGTCATATAAATTTCTATGTAAGTTAGCAAGTAGTATGTTTATTTATAGTCAGAAATATATTTCTGTCTTCGACGTGACCGTTGTCTCGAAGAGGTCCCATTTCTAGCGATAACAATGCATTTTTATATTTCATATTATGTTTGTGTGTTTCCCGTTTTTCTGGTTCTATTTATTTGATGTACACATAAGTAATAATTAAAATTATTATACTATAGTGTTGTTATACTTAGTAGTTTGAAGCAGATGTAATGTTCAGGCAAAGTCAACCATACATGACCTCTTAAGTAGATAATGTTAAAATTATTATATTTTTATATAACGAAACATTTCCTGCTTCAATTATGAGGCTGATTCATGTATGCAGAAGACATTTCCTGCATAGAGATGACAGTTTTCTTTTAAATTAATAATCTAGTAAATTTAGTAATACCATTATTAGTAAATGAGTAGACACTTGTACTTCATTAGCCATTTGATGCTAGTGCTGCCTTAGCAGTGATGCTAATTTATTACCAGGAATACATAAATTCAGTTTTTAACTTGTTTAATATTATATGGAAGTAGCTTTTGTCGATTATGGTCATCCTAATTCAAAAATTACAATTTTGATGTTCAATCCTACAAGATGAGGAAATATTCACAAAATTTCCACTCGGCATAAAATTTGTCAATTTCCGGCAACGTAAATTCGGTGCTCGTTCGCGAACCGTGAACTAATTAACGTTCGGAGCCAACTTTTCCTCGCAAACAGAAGTCCGTAGCAAACTGATTTACGCTCTCGTAGTTATTACGTTGTTCAGGTGCGGGCGACGTAGTTTTGTTTCATCATGCACCCCAGCTTCCCCCTGCCCCTCCCCACTGCACTACAGTACAGTTTCGTCGCGTCTGAAAATTAATTCCTCTACATAATCAGAACTTCCGTAAGCGCGCCGCCCGCACCGCCGCGCATCGCGCCGCGCCGTATCTTCACTCTCTCGAAAGATATTTATTTCGTTGTAGTTTTCTTGTAGTTATCTTTCAAACTTTATTCCGTTCTTTGATAAATAATGGAGTGAATCTGCTTCTCCGCCGAATGGCTTTGTGTGAGCTATAAATCGACTGCGGTTGGTTGTTATTATTTTAGCAGACAGTTTTTAGGGAGGTTTTTTTTGGATACTTTCATTACATTTACTCTTATCGTATTAATGTATTAGACACATTATAGGAATGATTATATGGATAATGTATACATGGATATATTCATGACCTGTGACTTAATTGTTTTTAAATAGCCCGAATGGCTGCCTCCATCGACCACTTAAATTTGGTAAAAGCTAATCAATGAATATTAATAAAATATCAAGTACCATATTTTAATACTTTTGTAATTTCAGATTTTTTTACAAAGAGGAGGTAAGGGTGATTAATAGATAAATTAATTAATTTATTTACTTATTAAGCTTCTAAAGCTTGCTGGACAGTAGTAGTGTGGTGAGACCCTGAGATGTTAGTGAACGCTTCGACGTAGACTCGTACATTTGCGTCGAGCGATACGGAAATGTTACGACCTAGAATCGAACGTGCAACTTACATCAAGCCAGCAAACAGTCCACGAGGCGCCGTGTTGTACTTGAGACAAAAAGGCCCAACGTCATAATTAAAAAAATCTCGTGCCTGCAAAGAAAGGGGGAAGTGGCGTGAACGCAAGACGGATGGGGCGCCACAGAGGGGCTCGCAAAGACAATATGCGCTTTAGACGCTCAGCTTAATCATAAATATATCAAGCGGAGACGCGGGAAAGTGCCGTTCACACTTGCCATATGCCTTCTATGTAAATATATTATTTAATAACCTCAATGCGAACTACCAAAATATGTAATCAAATACGTAATAACATATATAGATATATCAAGTGCATCCACGTTATAAATGTCTTTTCTTCTTTTTATTCGTTTGGCTGACATCGTTTTGGTATATAATAATTGCCAATAATAAATAATTAATAACATAAACGTGGCTTACTTTTGTGAAATATTAACGTGAATATGAAACGGAAATAGTTATAGATAGATACTTATTTTACAAGCAGCCCATTAATAAAAATAAATAAAGGGCTCGTGTAAATTTCAAAGCACATTAAAATCAAATATTCCACGATACGTATCATACTTGTATAATTCAGAACGTTTAAGTTCTATCAAATTAAAAATTGTAAATAATTTTTGGGTATAAATAGTGCCTACGGTTCGGAAGTTCAAGCTATCCTCCCCGGCTCGTGGTGGTACCTGCTGAATATCAGTGAAAACATTGAAGACGCTTTTGTTAGAACTGGTCTCTATACCGCCCTGTTTAATCGGAACTGTGCCTGCTAGTGAAGGTAGGGTAGGTGTTGCATGGTATGGCTGAAATGGTTATCAATACCCACTTACCATAACGTGGTCTATCAGTTTATTCGTTGAATATTTATTTAAAAATATATATAGAAAAAATCATCAATAGAAAGATTTCAAAATGTTATCAACTACAATGAAGATTTCTGCGAGCCTTGGAAACTACACTTTGACTAGATTATTGAAATATTATTTTTTAATCGTGTAATATTTAATTTAATAGTAATATTAGTATTACTATGTAACTGTTTATTTCAAACTAAAACATCTTTCAGCAATTTTTCTCATTCAGCCAAAAAAATCTAAACTTCTCGACATATTTTTTTACTTTAAACAAGTGTGAAAGTGGCTAAAAATGCTCGGAGGAGGCGTGCACATGAGTGTATGAAAGTTAAAAGGGGTGTTAAAACAAAACGGATGAGTTCGGACAAAGGAAGGAAGCGACGCGTTCTCGGATTACAAGCCTTTTGATACTACGATTTACACGAGTAATAAGAGGACGCGTAACATATTTTGATTAAGGAATCCATCTTTATTAACGAAGTGCGTCTTCGGTTTCAAAGGTTTACTCCTGTTGTCTAAGTCTAACATAACTATTTATTTAAAATACTATAACATCCCAATTCAATTCCTCATTTTTGTTAGGTGCTTCACTTGAGTTATTTGACACAAATTGTTTTATTGTCAATCACATTTGTATAGAAAAATTTTTGCTGAACTATTAATCTTTGTTCGGTCTGTGGTTATCGTTTTTTAACTCTTACATTATAATTTATTCTATGTTTAGTCCGTCTTTTACGAGAACTATGATATCACAATGACTAAAAGGTTAACATTTAACAGGTATTCTTATTCTTAAAGATCTTACTTAGCGAGTGCTTGGTATCTGAAATAGGTTTCAGAAAACCCAGTTTCTTGTCACTAATGTTTGAACAGATAGATTATCTATTTCCAGGTTTCCGAACTTGAGGTTAATGGGGGTACCCGTAGGATTAAAATTAGTATCCTACGGAAATAAATAAGATGGTACGATGATGGTAATGGATAGATGGTAAAAACCAAAACATTATATAAAATGACAGTATTCAACTCCCGACTGCGCGCAACATTGCTTAACTCGGTCGATCACTGAAACGAGTAAACTTAGTCGTCTGACGACAGATGGTATGTTTATGATATGTATACAGTTAATGGATAAATAATATAAGATTTGTGATTGGTACTTACTCTGTGGAAGATTTGCTTCGTCTCAGTTACTTCGTCTCAGTTAAAATTTATCCTTAAGCAGTTCCGCTCATTTTTCTCGTTATTACAAGTTTTTTACTCCGTTTTTGCTGTCTACCTTTAGAATTCCCTTTCATTAACTATCCGACGCTTTACATTTTTTGATTAAATAAAAACTGTTTGAAGTGCAACCTTAATTATCATAATTAATTTGTGAAGTGTTATCCGCGCAAAATGATCCGTTCACAATAAGCAACCGCACTAAATATTGTTGTTAGTCATTATAACCACTTTTTCTTCTTATTTACATGTCGAGGTTACGCAAGCTTATATACATATTTAGGACCTTGCGCCATGTAGCAGACCGTCACGTTATAAAAATAGTCTGCGTTACATTAGGTCAATCGCTCATGGAGTACTGTATCATCTCATGGGGTAGCTCAGCTAAATCCCAGTATCCTATCCCGTTGAGAGGGAGCAACGTGCCATTCATAAAGTTTTAGCAGCAGCAGCAGGTTTACCTTTCCGTTATCCCACCACACTTAAGCACTGGAGAATACTAACAGTCCGACAAACCTTTAACGTTAACATACATACGATCCTGACTTAACGAAAAATAAACGAAGGAAAGTAACCGCATGTCCCTCTCGACTATTTTACACAACTCGTTCGCACAACTTCTTTTGTTACTTGGGCCCACTACTCTAAATCAAATTAAACGTTAAATTAAATATCTATCCGCCGCACACCCAACATTGTAAAAAAGTTGTTAGTGACATCTCCAAAACCCTAAATTACTGAAAAACAGAAAAAATTATACAAGCTTTAAAATGATACACGCATGCGCTAATAGATGCTCAATTGCTCACGTATCACAAACACACATCACACACAATCACACATATGCATGTATAGTTACAATTTCGAGTGATAATTAATTGAAATTAATATATATATATATCGCACAAACTGGTTGAAATTGTATATTTTGCCACGAGAGCCCTGTTGACCTGTTATGTTCACTTTAAAATAATACACGCATGCGCTATACTACAAGCATATGCTTTTTTTTACCCCACATCAGGCATATGAGAGCCTGTCTCTAAGTAAGCACTAAAGTTTAACCAGAAATACTTATTTTAATAAATTGTTATCTTTGTGAGAGGAAATAAATAAATTACTGTTATTATTATACATAAACATTTCCCACTAACCACTCTTTCTCTTGTTAAAAGTCACATAAAATCAGTGCTTTATTTATTAAGATTATTGTGTTCAAACTGACGGACTATCTATACTATGCGATGTATGGTATGTGGGATTTAAAGGTGAAAAGAAATATTTTGTGTTCCGCACATCCTATTAAAAACCGCATCCTTATACGATCACGTGCTTGTCGATCAAAATCTACACCTTTAGATTTCCACAAAAAACACTATACTACATCTATATCTACCCACGCGATACAAATAATTAGACATATTTTCTTTGCTACATATTATTTATAAGACGCCAGTCGGATTAAAATTTGACTAGTTTTTGTATATTAAATATTTTCTATCAGTCTTTTCTCAAAGTGTGATAATATTGATTCTTGTGCAAACCCCCTAAAGCTCTATTATATCGATTTGACTTATGTAATAAAGTAAATAAAATAATTTTATAATACAATATTATTTTTATTAAATTAGTATTAATTTACTTTGCAATAAGCCGCAAACACAATGTATTTCTATACATGCATGAAACCATATAATATAGAAATATACACCATCATACAATGTGCTTGCGGATTGTTGCAAAGTAAATTAATACTAATTTAATAACAATGAATTTCCGCAAAGTAACGCCTGATACTATCAGCTATACAGTATTATTTGTTTAGTTTTAAGTATGTTCATATCAATTGCTTAAATGTATAATGATGACCGAATGGGACAGCGCAGGATACGCCTCCTGCTAGCTGATAGCGAAATCTCATGACAAACATCACTCAGATAATTACTAACCGTCTAATCTGGTTCAATAATATGGTAGGAAATTCTAAATGCCATTTTGATTAAAAGGCTCCATAATGCAACGACTGTGTCAATCGAATTATTCACTATCAAACTTGAATTGGCTAAAGCGTTATTTTTGATGCTACACTTATCGAAACTTAACGTTAAAAACATAATTCAAACGATAATTTCACTGATCTTGTTTTAGATAATTGATTAATTTTAAAACTTTATCCTAAAAATCTAAAAATAGATTTTGTATTTTCTCTATATTATTTTAGCTAAATATAATTTTATTTTCAAACAAGACTTCTCGCTTGGGCCACGTGTAACAAATCACGAGTGACAACATAAATTAGTATTTTTTTCAGCTTAATCATGGATTTTTTATGACAAAGTTTTTTCTTGTGAATATTCTTAAAGCTTTTCAAGTCTAAATGTGTTACTAAATGTCTTTATGAACCTCCAAATTATAATCAATTTTCAGCTTGTTTGTCGCAAGCAAATTACCGCTAATACAGAAATGCAAATCATGCGTAAAGTGCATTCAATGCGAAACACCCCTCAACAAGTTAAGCCGCTCTCAATGGGACAAAGCGGCGTGACGACACATCTCCCACTAGCTAATCTCGATGACAGACGTCACTCAGTTAATTAGCTCCAGCTCTTAGTTCACCTAACCTAGCTGGTATTTGTAATTATCTGTCACTTTTCTTAATAAAATTAAAACTCAGTCTTCAGAATTTACTAAGATGTACCTATTAGTGCATGCGTATGTATAAAAGTAGGCATTAATAAATACTAGCAAACAAGTGTCGAAATTCGTCCATAATTCATTGTTTAACTTTGAACTTCATTGAGGATCTTTTATCAAATATATACTTTATAATCATTTCATACAATTTTTTTTTATATTACATTAGTTACGAACGTGTAAAAATAATAATTATGCATTATTTTGTTTTATTTTAGCCTGGCGTAGCCATATAAAAAAAAATTTGGCACCTCTAAGGCTACATAGTTAAGTTGCCTACCTTGTTCATAACATGTTAAATTTAAATAAAATAATATACTTTACAGATATAGTTCAAATAATTTTTAAGCTGGATCACTGATTAGTTCTGTGTTTTACGTTGCTATAAAATGGTCTTTCCCAAATTGACTTATTTTCTTAAAAAAAATATTTTAAAGGGCTCCGTTGTATAATTCCAAAAACAGAACTCGTAACTACTCCGTCCTTCTGTGTGTCTATCCAATAGACTCGAAGTCTATTGGCACTTCATAAGTAGTATTTATATCATATGAATTAGTATACAATAAAGTCGTAAAATAACTAGAAAAAAAATATTAGATGTGGCATTCTATACACATAACAAAAGGATAAAAAATAATTTAGTGCAGCTATCCCATAGCAATGGATGGGTCTTCAAAAATGATTTTGAAGTTTCAAGTTATTTTTTTATTGATTTAACTTAAAAAATATTTGAAAATTTGTTTAAATAAAATATATTTTATGGACTTTGAGAAACGTGACACCCTCGGTTAGGCGCTCTGTATCAGTTTACTTACTTCCAAAACAACTTGGTTGTTTACAATATTACTACAAACTTATTTTTGTTACTGATAAAATGAGTAAAATTAATGAATTAATTTCTTATCCCGACCATGAAACTCTTCACTGTGCGTGGTCCGTCCTCTTTTTCAGCGTTTCTTTACTAACATTAGATTCAAACAAACATTAGCCTTGAGTTGGTACCCGTCGTAGTAGTCATAATTCATTAAATTAAGACTTTCAAAACCCCTATTTCTTTGATTTGAATTCATCGAGAATTATAAATGTTGGATATATTTACCAACTATAAATTCTCCCGCGACAGTCACTTAGGTAATTAAGAGTAACTGCTCGTTAAGTATTGCCGCAGTTACAAGCAACAGTGGTTTCATCTCGTTGCTGGCGAATTACTACACATTATTAGCTGTAGCCGTGCAGCAAACGAGCAGTACGAGTAGGTACATATGTACGTCTCTCACATAATTACGAGCCAGTTAATTAGTTAACTAGTCGGTTACCAGTGTCGAAGCGAAACGCACGTTATAGCAGTCTGAAGGGAAATGTGTTATAAAACCGTAGTTTATATATTTTTTTACTTATTATGTATATACAAATATTCTTTACGTATACTCAAAATAGAGTAACATTGTGATTATTTATTGCTAAGTTAAGCTAAACAATCTCTTTCAAGACAGTTAATATTCGACAATAATATTGTTTATTTTACATGTTATACAAGTTAAGTTCAAAATATATAACTTAACACGAGCAACCGTATGATTTCATAAGTTTGGCAAGTTTATCGAGTTCTTTAGCCTGCAATTGCAATAGCTTTGTTTAAAAACTGTTTTTGCAGTCAGTGTTATGATAACATTTTTCTACATAATATTTATATTTTGAGAACTAAATATATTATTATATGGTACACATATCCATAATATTCACTTCTATAGATTGTTTATTCACTTGTATTGTTCATTTCGACTATAGGTAACCGAAGTAAATCTACATACATAAAAAAGACTACTCTTCATAAAGTACATATATTTATATAGGTTTACTCTAAGAACAAAAATATTTACCTCTTATGTATTAAAAATGTATATAAACGTAACAAGAATTTGTATTCGTAGCTTGTTAAACATAATCTATGTGTATGACAGACAGACACTCAGCTAATTACCTAATTATGTGTTCTCAGCACAGTCGGCTATGTTGCCCCGACGACGCAGCGGGAATATATGTATACAGTCCGCCCGAGCGTCGTACACGACCGCATTGTTCCGCTACTGCCTGCGAATTACTAAACTCTGTTAACTCCCGCTACTAAACTGTATGTTAGGGCTAGCTCGAAATTAAAGAGCGAATTTTTTAAGTAACAAAAATTGTAACCTAATCTTTCAATCCCATAGCAACTCTTACTCGACAATTTTCTTATTACAATTAAGATAGTAGTATGTAGCGTGTACTACCAGGCTGTTACAGTGTAATTCGGTGGAAGAGTCCATGGGGAGCTCAACTACCAAATGTTTTATGCTGCTTAGACGTAACGTATGCTACCTAAAAAAAGGACCGCTACAAGTTGCCCATCACATAGAAACACTCAAAACCAGGAAATAGTCATCCACCAATGTTAATTTCCAGGACACTTTTTCGAAATTCGAAAGAAAAAATGTTTATTATCTCTAAATTGTTTAATATGTGTAACACAACTACTTATATGATGATAATTGAAAAGACATTTGCCAATATTATTTAATTTATTAATGTCGGCAAAGTCGTATAGACGCTGCCGCTGTGAGGACATTTTGAGAGGATCATTTCACCTAAAAAAATTTGTTTGACTTTATGATAATTTTAAACTTTAAAAGTAAATAATCTTCATTACAGCAGATTCATAAATATATATTTTTTGTAGAAATTATTTAAATCATTTAATTAATTACTTACATAGATATTAAGTATACATACATAATTATAACCTTTCAAGCTTCAAAGTTGGCAATATTGCGTAACGTAGTGCGATAAGAAGGGCAACCGCGTGTTAAATTAGTACCTTGTAGTAGTACTAAATTGAAGTACTAAGGACTCAACTATTGTCTCCTTGGGTAGCATAAATATGTACATAATGTATAAAATTAATTAATTAAAATCAAAATAAAAAATAATGGAAATCAACTGATTTCGTAAAAAAGTTATGTATTTTTATCTTTCCGTTCGTTCCGTGTCATTAGAAATTTGTTAAAGTTATTTCCCCACCCAATCGTCAACCCTGTGGAAGCTGTAACGAGGAGGCGGTTCCCACTGGTTTGCGTCTCGTTTATAAATGCTATTTTAACGCGAGAAAAAAACATTAATTAACTAATTGAACCACCCGCCTCACCAAGCTGTTTTCGCGTGCATTCTGTTCGATTAATGAAGTTGAAACTTTTTTATTCAACTGACGCCGATTGAGATATCGTGGTTCGTTTTATTTACCGATTACCTTGTTGTTTAATATAACAAATATTTCTAGCTGGTAACATAATTTAATGTAGGCTTATTTATACTATATCATGCAAACTTTTATTATATTTGACGACCTCATAGCCCAGTTGATAGTGCAGAGCGAGGGGTCCCGGGTTCGATTCCCGGCCGGGGCAGACATTTATGTGACAGATAAATGTTTGTTCTCGGGCCATGGGTGTTTGTAATGTCATATTTGTGTTTGCCCATGCCACCCGCAACTCAGGGAATCCTAGCGCGCGGGTGTGAGTGTGTAAACAAATGTTTATTTGTTATTGTTTATTTATTTTATTATACTATAAATTTGAAATTCATAAGTTCATAAATAGTAACTGTAGACAAAATATTTGTTATTAATATTATTAGGTGTTTTATAAATGTGTAATTATTTGTTTTTATATGTTAAATAAACATTTCCTTTTAAATCAATCTATCTACTGAAACGAATCGCTTTTAGAACAATAGCGTAGTCATTTTTTAGGCTATTGCTTTCAGACTCAGGGAAACGAACTTTTTTATTCTATGTAATGATTAAAAAACAATTAAATTAAAACTTAAATATGTAAGTGAATATGAAGTCACGAAGAGTGAAAGATGTAGGTCTTGGTCGCTCCATCACCTTTACGACCTCTAGGCGACGATCATTGGGTTTTACTTAAACGAAACTGTTGACAAAATAATCTATGTGAGAGGATTTCTTGTTTTTTCTTGGGATAAGTCTATGATCAGGAGAGGTTTCATAGGTATCAAGGTCATATAAATCAAGGGCTTTATAAATGCATGATTCGATTAATTAATTTAGTGTAGTGATAAGTGATTAGAAACTCGATCTGCCGCAACTAACCGGGTTCAAATCACGAAGGCACCTCTTAACCGCACGGTCATGTGCGTATAAGAAATTATTGTCTCTTGCTTAGGTGAAGAAATCCTCGTGTGGAAATTATAGATTGCGATTTAGATGACCGTTAAAATACGTTATCTCTCCGCTCTAAGCCGTTTCCTTACTTTTCTTTTACTTGTTTTGATAATATTTGTAAATTAATATATATTATAATATAAATTAATTTCAAGTTTATCCCGACCGATTACTGTTCAGTCGCCATTTTCGTATAATCACTTCATGTCGGTAGCTGACTACATTGAGAAGTGTATCAATTTCTAGAATAGTCGTACATCAAGATATATGTATTGGGTTCGTTTTATGTACCAAACGTCTTGAGATCCGATCCTACTGAATAGAAGCTATAGGTAGTAACCAAATCGACACGGAGTCTAATATCCTAGAGTAATAATGACGGGATAAATTTAACTTTGGATTCTGTGTAATATATATTTTTTTATGTTAATAGCCGATAAACAAGCAGACGAGCCACCTAATGGTAAGTGGTCACCGTTGCCCACGAACACCAGCAAGACCAAAAGTATCACTGATGCGTTGTCGGCCAGGAAACGGGAAGAAATAAGAAAGAAAGTACTGACTCTCAATTGGAACACGACAAGTCGTTTGGCGGCCGACCCACGCCGGAGGATGAAGCAAATTATTATTAATTAGCCAAGCAGGCTTCAAGGATAATAATACCGATAATAATTTTAATGACTACTTAACAATAATACTGATATATTATTACATTATTATAGATTATAAATACTGATATTATAATCTTCTGACTTCTATCGCCTCTTACGACACACTGTTCTGCCGGCATGGGATTAGGGGGAGATTTCTGGGCTGCCCCAATACGGCCGTGACATATGTATGACATTAAAAATTTAAAGCAAACAAAGTCTAATGCGAACAATAATCTACCTCCCGATTTTTAATTAAAATCGTCTAGCGAGCCGGCTACAAACAAGCAGTGCACAAAAATATAAATAATTTGCAGAACAGATTTAATCTGCGTATTATCCCGGACTACGAAATCCGCAGCATCGTTACTGAAACAATATGCCTCGAATGTTTAATTAGCGCATTGCAGGCTGCCGGGGGTGGGCGGGGAGGTGTTATTCATTAAAATGTTTGCGGAAACTCATTTAGCGCCGCTGTGGTGGGCGCGCGCCCGCCTCGCTAACAGGGTTGCCTTTGGGACTCTATATACTATCCTATACCACACCCATTGTCGCACTTTAGTGCGGGCGGTAACAAATAAATAAGTAGTTTATTAAAATATTATACTTAGTGAGTTACGTAATGCTTTAAATTAATATTTGGGTTGAATATTACGTCTAACTTAATTATTGGAATACTTCGGAAGACAAATGTATTTTTCGCTTCATTTAATGTAGTAAAATATTAAATGAATATATATGTGTTACGTTGAAATGACAAGGCCCAATTGATTAAATTGTAGCCCATTAGTTAAAAATACGAAAATTTGTTTCAATTCGTTTCACATCTTCAAAATATTTTGTGTAAATAGTTACTTTACATTAAAATCGTAACTACAGATACGATCGTAACTACAGATTGTACGTATATTTGAGTGTTAAACGGAATGTTCAGTTATTTCACATTATTTTAGTTTAATTTTGTATATTTTTTACATTTAAGTTGCTATGTGTTACTCAGAAATACGCACGTCTTTAATTCCTGATGCTAGCGTACTGCGGACAATGATTTTAGTTGAGAAAATTACAGCAATTCTCTCAGAACTTTAATAAATGGAAATTTATGTCGTGGGCCCAAGGTGGCAATTACCAACTTTCCACTACGCGCTGAAGCTGAAGTTTTTTTATAGGTTGAAATGCAGACAAAAACGTATATGGGCCAGGTGGCATGATAAGGTTATCATCGGATGATATGAAACTCGCTTATGGACTTGGACAACATCTGTGGAGTCACCAAGGCAACGCCAGTCGTGGATGAGTTTTTTTTAATTCAGGACGCGTTGATGTAATGGTGGGGGAAACTTACAAATTAAGAATTGGTACCAAGTCAAAAATTCAAGGGTCGAAATATAAAACTACATTTGTAACTGTTATCAATTGGATTGTAGTTTTTTTTTATGTCAATAACCGGCCGACCGGCTACTTCATGACAAGAGGCTACCGCCGCCCATCAGAATCTTTGATTTCGAAGGCATCATAAAAACTCAACCGGCCAATAAGGAAGAGGTGAGCCCACTATTTCATTGGCGAATGATTTTCATATGATTTTCATTCACTTGACTGAGTAATTTATATTTTGGGACGATGCCTTAGAATACAGGTGTTTAATTTTAGGCTACATAAATACATAATAGTGAACATAAGCTTAAGAAAACTACACCTTACATTATTTTAAATTAATTTATAACTTTTTTATTTATGGATTGCAATAAAACAAACTTTAAGTATTAAGTGACGCTCACTGCAATACATTAGTGAAAACCAGTACAAAATCGGTGAAGTCGTTTCTCAGATTAGCGTGAACAAACACAGACAAACAGACAAAAATTCTAACAACTATCGCTTTGGGTTCTGTTGTGCTAATACAGGCCCGTAATAATGTCTTTTCCTATATATTGTTCATGTACAAAAAGCGTTTAGTTAGAATTTTATTACGAGTATAGATAGATTCACCGATTTCCCGTCCCGTCATCCCGAAGCAGTGCTCGAACGCAAGTATGATTGATTTGTTCGCAGTCATCCCGGCATTGCTTCGCGTCGCTACGTTGTCTGTAACCTACTTAGCAGGTGTACTGTGCATTAACGAGTATTGCGTTTATAAAGTTATTTCAAACTGAAGTATACCGTTTTGTTAGAAAAACAGATAAAATAAAAACTAAAATTCGCAATTCAAATGCAACGGTTCCTAACGTATTTACACCAGCGGTACTCTGATTTACAAAGTATGAGAATGTATAAGTCTATACACAAATATAACGTATCCGTAATGTAGGTACATAAGTAATGCCACAAATTAAAAACCATGAAACCTGACCATATTATAAGTTCAGATATTGCAGTCCATTTATGAATACTTTACGTTTGTTGTTGATTCAGGTAAATTGTTTCATCGATCAAACAATTTTGAGGAAAATTAGTAGATTAACTTGCATCAGGTTTACAACAAGCAACGAATCTTTAGCCAAAATACATTTTGCACTAGATGATACAAAAATAATTGCATAGATTATATATAAAATTAATAACACGACTAAAAATTATCAAACATTTATATAAAGTTATCTAATTAATATGCAAATCTGTTGTCATCCTACGTTAAGCGGAAATCATTCCAACGATTCCAGATAATGGATTATAACCCATATTGATTACATCGTTACAACTGATTGCTTTAACAGCGTTTTTTTCTTATTGCGTTGATATTTATATTATTTTCGCTTCTACGATACGTAAGCGGGGAAGTCTATTGCATTTGTAGTACAGAAATTATTGTGGCATAAAAAACGATCAAAGCGACCTCTCGGAGAACAGTTAGGATCAGGGAGTGCATTAAATAATTTCGAACTTAGGAAATTTGTTAGGATAATCGCATGCATTTCTAATTGGACATTGATACGTGTAGCATAGAATTTTTACATTTTAATTTATATGTTAAAATACTAACCTTATGTAAAACAACTTCGTTAATTTGTGCTCAGGCAAACTTTCATAGTTATTAGTCATTACTATGTATCTATCTATATATCAATGTTTCCTCTATTGTTCACACACACACACTTCTTTTCACGTTCCGATATATTTTTTTAATTCTAGTTTGATTTTACATTGAGTAGTGCCAACTCGGCGTAGTGAGGTCATACTACTACTAGTATGTACAAGCTTAATAAAAATGCTGTACAAAAACGAGTAATCCGAATTACGATTGATCCCCGAATCATTGACAGACTGGAACGTTACAACGTTTGCAGGGACCCGGTTAAATGTAGACGTAAAATTTGTTCGATTTCTGAAAAACTATAAGATTGCACTTCCTAGTAGAATAAGACGTCAGTCAGTAGGACCGGAAGTGACTTAGGTAAGTTTTCTGTAGACGTGGGTTACTACCAAACTTAAATTAATAATCTTTTTAAAAATTGATTAACACATTTACGATTCATATTACAACAACAACAACAACAACAAATACAACAACTAATATTGTAGGAGAGCAAAGTGTTAATTATCTGTTTTAAGCATTACTCATTAATTTGTTTCCCAATAAACGCCACAGAAAGATGGAAAGTAACTTAAAATATATAACCTGCCACTTTTTATTACTATGTAAAAAACTATGTTGAATGAGTATGATTCGCATCGCAGATTATAAAAAATGTACACACTTCCGTACAAGGCCAATATAAACTATACTCAAAAATAGGGATATACACCAAAAAATATTTTTAATGTTCATTTAATTTGAGATGGTTGTTTTCGGTGACACAAGATACGAATTTACACCCATAAGTACACTTACACTTATAGTGTTTACAACACGCAACAAAAAAAAGTATGGCGGTAAGTGGTTAATGTCACAGACTAATATTTCCGACTGCCAATCGTAGCCTATTTATTCGACACCCAACGTGTAATTTTAAGAAACATTCATTCATCTTTTTTTATAACAATCAATTGTTAAAAGGAAGGCTGTTGATTTAATGTATTAATATTATGAATATTTAAAAAAAAGATGATCGAATGTTTCCTAAAATTGGAAACGAGATAAAATGATGGAGATCACACTTAAAATATTTCATCAGGTTTAATTATTATTTTTTAATCATTAATCAATAAATTAATAATAAATAAATAAAAGTTTATACACTCACATCCCCCACGCTAGGATTCCCTGAGTTGCGGGTGGCATGGACAAACACAAATATGACATTACAAACACCCATGACCCGAGAACAAACATTTATCTGTCACATAAATGTCTGCCCCGGCCAGGAATCGAACCCGGGACCCCACGTTCGGCAGGCAAGGTCACTACCAACTGGGCTATGGGGTCGTTATTATATTTGTTATATTTATTTCTGTGAAGGTTGTTTCAAAATCAAGAAAGAGATAGAAAACAATTGAATATGACAACCTAACTCAAGTGACAGCTGACAATTCACTATGAATGCAATGTAAAACAGAATAAATTATAAAAAACACCAACCACCGGTTTAAAACATCTTACAACAATATAATCTAATTGTATCCACATATGCAATTTGGATGGTGGCCTTTTCAATCGATTAAGTTTTTAAAATTAAAACTACTTTAAAGTTTATATTGCATGCAATAAAAGCGTGATTTTTTAAGTTTTAATGTGGTCAAGAAAATAGAGAGATCATTCTCATCATTACACCAATTTTTGTTTTGTGGGAATCTGTGGTATAACAAATACTCGGAAGAATAAATTTATTGCTGCTATCCCCAAATTTGTGGCTACCCATAACGCATGAAACGTAAAGTTTGATTCATGTTGAATAAAGCAGTCATTGACACACGAAACCAGTCCATTTAACCATTGCCGATAGGAATGGTTAAATACTTAATTACGTTTTAATCAGCGCGTTGACAGCTTTCGATATCTCGTCAGCAGTTTCAGTACAAAATTAACTGCATTTATACTTACGAATACGCCATAACTTAATCTACACCTATTCGAAATACTACCCCTCAACGGGTGCTGTTATTGGCTGGATTTTCCACCCCTAGAGCCCTCAGCCAATGAAATGTGTTCATTTCGTTGCCAAGGGGTGGAGTCAGAGGGGTTTTCATCACAGAATTTTCGTAGATTCGAACAGTTCAGTGTCGATCATCTCCCATAGTAGGCTCCTTGGTAAAGTTTTTCGTGGGATACAGTTCGCGGGTGGGGAAGTTTCGGAAGTGAAATGTTTGGAACAAAAACTTAAGCAACTGACTAAAGAGTTTTTTCAATGAAGTTTTGGGTTTGATATCAGCGTAAAAGCAATCAACTACTTTGGAAAATCTTTCCTGAATCAGAATGGCTGGTCCATACTTGTCACCATTACCGGGCGACCTCTTGACTGAGTACATGTTTGGTCGTCGGCGACAACGGCGGAATAGAACCACGTTTACCCCTCAGCAGCTAAGCGAACTTGAGTCGTTGTTCCAGAAAACCCACTATCCAGATGTCTTCCTTAGAGAAGAGGTCGCTTTGAGGATCAGCCTCTCCGAGGCTAGAGTGCAGGTAATGTGATAGTGTTTAATTTGCTGTAATTATTAGATTATCTCCGGTAACTCAGTGCATGCAGGATACTTATGATTAAAGATTTGGTTCGTCAACTTTATTTTTTATATTTAACTTCAGCAACCAGTCAGACAATATTTATCCATGCAGCTAAATATATTTTAGTACAGTGACGCATTATTGAATCGTGTCTTGTGTTTGCAACTGAATATCTTGCATTAATTCCTCAGGTTCGATACCGAAACGATTAATTAGAACAAAGGTATCGTTTTCATATCTAAATAAAATGGGGTAATATTAAAAAGTTATTTATTTAATTACTAAAAAGCTTTTATAATTAGAAACGCAGTGCAATGAAATTGAGTAATGTTACAACAATAAAATACAAATATATTTCTTTCGACAAGCACTGATAGGTTTGAACGACAGCTTTTCACGTAAAGGACCCCAGGTTTCAATCCCACATTCATATTCAAGTGTTCAAAATTTGTACACTTTCTTCGGTGAATAAAAACATCCTCAGAAAATCAGCATACCTGAGACTTCTGCAGTCTCAAAGAAGTATGAGATCTGTTGATTCTTATTAAGCACGCGTAGCCTATTATGGTATTTTTCAGAAAGTATAGCTTTAAGGTAGTTATAGGTTGTAAAGATATCTGTGAGTACCTCAAATTTGCTTAAACTGTATTGCGATTATATCGCATGCATATGTAGTTATTAAATACATTGGCTTCTCAGCGGGAAAGTTTTCTGCCATACCTTCGTTTTTCATAAATACTTTTGTTAAAGTACTCCTATTAGTAAATACGTGATGTCTCATCATCATTACAACCTTATTAATTCCACTGCTAGCCTCCGGCCTTTTCAGATCATTATGAAGACCTCTCTGCTGCGCATGTTACCTCAAGATGATGTCACTCACAGAAGCAAATGATCATTTAGAATTAGAGACATTAGAGAATAAAATTTGGGGTGCGTGCAGGATTCGAACTCAGTCTTCTATGCGGCAGACCTACCTTCGAACCACTAGGCTACCACTACTTGCGTGATGTCTACCTTGAATAAAAAAATGGAAGTGAACAAAAAATCCAAAATTATTATTTCGCTATTACAGTACCCATATGCGTAAAAAAATTTGGACTAATTACTATATAATAAATATGACACTGAAATACATACACTTAGTGCAAATAGTACACGTAATATGATTTCTATACCTAACCTTATATACTAATGTCCTCAGGTCATAATTTTATTCCTTATATATTTCCTATTGTTTTCTTTATTTAATTAACCAAAATCACATGTTACGTAGGATATTGAATTCGCCATCATATTTATCATAATTCAACATCAATACCCTGTGCACTACATCCTGTGTCCAGGACCTAGAGCTCTCCCAAATGATGAACACGTCACCAAGTGATGAATGCAGTTTTCTATCGTTGAATTACTAGTATTGTTTTAAAAAAAGAATTGTAAAGGAAAAGATTTATATTGCAGGTGTGGTTCCAAAACCGCCGAGCCAAGTGGCGTAAGCAGGCGCGTCTCCAACTGTTGCAAGACGCATGGAGGATGCGCTGCCTCGGGCTCGGCACCCCGCCGCTGGGAATGCCAGGTTAAGGAGTTTGTTAACTTTGTTATTTACTATTTCCTACCCGCCCGCTTCGTTGACCATAAAGTGGCTGTCTTAAACAGTATGGCATTCCAAATTTAATAACTTGACTATCGAAATTATTCAAAAATTCTTTTAAATATCCCGAGTGCACTCGTTCAAAATATTTTTGTCATTATTAGTGCGTTCTGTTATTTGTTTTGAAAAATCTATGTGTTAAACTAATACGCTATTTTACTATTGTATCAAATGCTGTTTTAGTAGTACGAGATCCGGCTTAAGAAATATATACTTACATGTGTTTATTAAATTAAATGAAATAATATTTTATTCCAAGTTGGTTTTTACAAACACATTTTTGAACGTCAAACTACGCCATTTAATAATAATGATGTAGATAATATATATGTCTATCTATACATATAATATGATAGGTTGCAAAAATCATCATCTAAAGCTCAGTCAGACATTACTGTTGCTGAGATGAGATCTTAATTATATAAACTTTATAGTTCTATCGCCGGTCACTCCTAATTGTATATAATTATGTAATTTTGGATATAAACATTAGGTATTTTTTCCCAACACAGATAATGTAACTATCTTATTATCATTGGCTAGTTGCGCCAAAATCGAATCGTCGAATATTTGCCGAATCGGTTTTAGTAGCCTACAGAAAGGTCCTGTGTTTTCTGAACTGGACTTAAATACAAAAATCACGGTCAGTCAAAAGAAACAAAACTACATTGGACTCGCTCGCCCAGTATCATAAATGTACCTACTTAGAAAAACATCTAATCAATTTTTTTTACCGATGTCTAAGTTTTAGATTTTAGTGGAAATCGGCAAAATTCCGTGCGTATTTCTTTATATAGATTAAACTTCGTCACCCACGAATCTGTCATTTGATACGTTATTATATTATAATGAGTCATCTTATGAATGATGAACTTGAAAAAAGTTTTAACATATCCCACTCCGTGGGTTCATAAATTACTCCCGTTCCCTTCCAAATTCAAAATTCCTTTATTGCTGGACATTAATTAAGTCTCCAACTCTGTATGTGTTCCAAAAACCAACTATATCCGCGAAGTACGTTGTTAGAAAATCATGCATGACAGACAAACAGGTACACGACTGTTGCTATAACGGATGTCTGAGAGGAATTATTTATGTTAGATGAAAAATTATATACACTTACGGGCGAAAAACTTCAAAATAACCAAGAAATATAAATTCTATCAAATTTTTCGATTAAAAAGGTCCAAAAATTGTACAAAGATACGAATTTTTCATACAGAAATTGATATAATTTTGCATTTAAAAAGTCACAGAAAATCATAATATCACTTACATAAATAACAATAATATGTAAAATGATGTCAAATTTTCCATTTTACCGACTAGCTTCAAACACTGAAAAATTTAACTAATCAGTGGCTACGAGTAGGTGACCTCTGAACATTATACATTAAATTTTCTTTAATAACCCTAAAACCCGATCTATCTTCCAATTTATTCGACATCTTAGGTCCAATTAATGTAATAATGAACTCAGTTTTTATAAAAATATTATAGTCAGATTGCCGCATTTGTTAAACTAATAGACTATAGGATGTTATTTAATAGTTGAGATCGTAGTTTTATTATGCATTAATATTACTAATATATATATTACTAGCGGCCGCCCGCCCCGGCTTCGCACGGTGTACTTTTATTTTTAAACATTTTGAGATATATTTATAATTTTATCTTTATAAAGGACGTATTCAATGTTGCATATGTCCGCTGCGTATGGAGTAAGTAAGTAGGTAAGGAGCCGACCGCGCGACTACCTATTTCGTAGATGTGCCCGCCCCGCATCTCGTTCCCGCTCCCTCGTCGCCTTGTCCGCCGGCCTACGCTACGGCGGCTTTGCGTGGGGCCACACTGGTCATTGCGCGGGGGCGGCGGTAGTTTATTTTCCTAAATTCATAAAATCTTCTGAACGGAATGTCTGATTTGAGTAATTCAAAAAGTTATCTATAGGTATTGAAACAGTTTTGAATATGAAATAATGTTTAAGATACGGATTAATACGAAGGTTTGGTTATCATGGTCTGATTTTGGTCAGCTTTTAAAATGTAAAAAGTGGTTATAGTGACATAACTACAATACTTAAACATATAGTATCGCGAAGTTATTTGTAGATATTGATATTTTCTTTAATATTATAGAACATTTTCCTCTTTATAATTTTAGTATAGACACGAAAAATCATAAAAAATCGGAGATTTAACTTAAGACTACAGAAATAAAGCTGATTATCTACAACACAAGGTATAACGTATTCTTTGTCTAAGAGGCTATATATGTATATATATAAACCGTAATCCCCCCTATAACACGGTACTCAAATAACACGTAACTAATTTACCGTGTTGTATGGGGATATTACTGTAATCTAGGAACAGCTAGGAGGCGCTAAATATGATACATTGGAAATAGTTACAGCCAATCAGTACTTTTATATTTCTTTTTACAGGACACACGAAACCACCGGACTCTTCACCGGAGGGAGGTGATTCTCCGAATGAAAAGTCTTCCCCGGAACCACCAGCTTTGGAAAATAATGGTGAACTAAAATCTCCTCGCACGGAGACGTACCATCACAACGGGAACATGCCTGAACATCCTTCTATGGCACCGTCGGTCCACGACATACCACCGCCTATGGCATACGGAAACGAAGACGGGCGCATTCTTCAACAACCACCATTCCCATTCCCGCCTTTACTCATGCCACCGCAGATGGACAACAACGAGATCGTACCCACCGACTTACGTGTGTTGACTTCGAAGAACGCCAACCCCTGTCACTGCGGCCCTTCAGTGCAGGAGATGGAAGAACCGCAGAACTTAGCTTATCGTCCCCGACCCGAGAAGGAGACGAGCGACAGTGACAGCGATACGGAAATCGATCTCACGTCTCACTCGTCGAAGGACGACGAACTGCGCGAGTCCGAACGGCTAGCTAACAGAATAGCCACGAGTATTTTTAGAAGCGATACGGTCCTCCATGATTTAGTGCCGAACGATCTAAGTCTAAACACGACCAAGAATATTGGTAGCGATAGAAATCTCAGTAGGAATAATTTGCCTATGTAATTCTAATAGTCGTTCGACTTGTCTAAGTTACTAGTCATTAGGCACAAATTGTCTCATAGAGACCTAGGTACTTACTGCGTACGACATTTTGTTATTGTGTTTCACTCATTAGTATTCTTATCCAATATTAACTTATGTCTAGAATCATATTATTAATGTTGTCAGTATGATAATTAAGTAGGTGTAACATTCTGTATAAAATTTTAGTAATACGCATAGTTTCTGAATTAAATTATTTACCAGAAATATCTTGATTCATTTACGTTGTGTTTCAATTATTGTCTATACTAGTTACGAAACTTTAACGGCGCCGAGTCGTTATGTTATATATTTTTTAATAATTTTAACGTACGTATGCTTTATAACTGATATAGTGGGCAAAACATATTTTTATGTTTTGTTATATGGCTGTCTGCAACGGTACCTATCACGCGAAAAACACTGCGGATTGAGTTAAAATTACTTCATTAGGCACATTTTATGACTTACATAATGGATCAATATCTAGAACACTGTAACTATGAAAATGGATAAAAGATAATAGTATGTAATTTTCGTTCACAGATTATTAAATAATGTTTAAGGTGAAGATATCGCATATATACAGTTATATATAAATATGTTTAGGAATAAATAATTCATTCAGTAATAATAAAATTGGGTACGGTCATGAAATACGTGACAAATATGACTAACAATATTTTGCTGCCAGTACAATTTGTAAATGTACCTAATGATCGCTTTTCCGAAGTGAAGCGGGAGTCAGTTTCGAGCTTAGGATAGGATATGATGGTCTCTAGGACACCTGACCGTATACTTCTGACTATGTCGTTAGATTGTACTGGCCGCCATACGATGAGCACTCCTCAACAAACGATTAAACTGTACGGTTATAGATCAGAGCATAGGTTATAGATATAACATTATTTAGTCTATTCATATTTGCTCTCGATTAAAAACTTAATTCCGAATTATTTCATTTTTAAAGACAAATAAAACGCTGTATCTTACTAGCGTGAACGCGGCTTAAAATACGTGCATTGATTCATTAAATAATAATAAATATTATTATAACAATTAATAAAATATTATTATAATTTTTCATAATAATTGTAATATTTGAAATAAAAAAGAGTCAATTATCTGTATAAATTTGAAACATTGCCAGATAATTTTCATTTGTCTGATTACGTTAGAAGTCAACAATAAATATATTATTGGACAATTTGATAATTACAATAACAAAACCAAATTAGTATGTACACATCAGTTTAATTAATAAATTTCTTATGGTCTTATTACAAGCATCACACACATCAATGTCAACCTACATAATAACATTATAATTAGATAAAAATTGAAATTTTAATACACAAATATTTACGTCACATCTATCAAGAACTCTGTCATATATTTATAATATACAATTCTAGTTCATTGTTAAATAAATTGTAGGTAATATATATCTCACACAAACAATAGGTCCCGTGCACCCGAAAATATTAGTTCACGAAATAAGATCAGATATACTAATACATGATTACTAAGGAGTATATTCAAACTGTTATAAAAGTTCTTTAGTGGATTGATTCTTTTAGTATTTTTTCAGTTCGTATTTGTCAAAATGGAATGTGTGTGTGTGTGTGTGAATTTTTGACGACCACATTGCAGTCTTCTACGACTTTAATTAAATCTGTAACATAATGTGGTAGCGACACGTGTTAATGGACGATTTAATACCACCAATACTTCCAAAGAATATCTCTTCCAAAGAATATCGCTATTTTTTTTTATTCGGAAAACATCTATACTCAAAGTTCTGAATCGATTTTTTGTTTGTTTGTCGAACCAAATGGTATTGAAACAGCACGATAATGGATTAGTGTTATTCAATGTACTCTTCTAATACTGTTGTAACGATTCAAATTTAAATGTGTATTCGGCTGTCGACTATTCCGTGAGTGGTTCCTAATGATATTTCATGAACTTCGTTACTACAGTTACACGACATCGAGGTCGACGGCGGTCACCCTGGATCGTTATTGTCAAATCGCACCTCGTCGGCAAGTAGCCGAAAATCGGCAACAACGCTACCAACAGCCGGTTCTAACCACATTACTTACCGGACAATCCAAACTTACTTATCTATTTGGGTGATGTAAATATATGCCGTGGTCCAATTTTAGAAGTTAAATTTGAAAATATTTAAATAATATTAAACGCGAGAATTTCATGAAACGGTTGATCATTTTATGAAATTGTAAATTCTACAATCGGACCACGACATGGTAACATCGAATACACAGTCGAAGTACTCGTATATATGTTACACCTGTTAGATTTACATCGTATTGACGCTAGGCTTAATTAGTAGATACTTAAGTGAGATTCCAATTGTACTAATAAAAAATGTTCGTTATGGAAACGGAACAAAAGAATACATTTCGCACCTCGTGCACCTCGCTGATGGCGCTGAATCAAATCTCGATGTGATAAAATGCCGCTAATGATACACTCCTATTTATGCAATCGTTGACGTTTTACCGTTGGTGCTTGTATAGTTCCTCTAAGATTTGACCGATTTAGGTCATATTCTCAAATATGAGTGATAATTAATAGCAATACTAAGAACCTAAATATGTTACATTCTTGAAACGTTCCCATTATATGGATGACTCCATTCTTAATTAAATATATATTTTATTAAAGATCGATAGCTAAATTCGATTCGAAGTGGAATATCGTATTCTCAAGATTTCTCTCCGATGTTTATAGCACCCAATGGCTTTCAGTCTACGTCATACGTATATTCACAAACTTTTTAATACATTTTCCTATTTTTTATTTATAACCTTAGATTAGATTTACCTACATAGCGAATAGTACAAAATTTCACTTTTTCCGTTTGTATTTCTACTGGATATGACCTCGAATGTTTCTTCAAAAATGTCCAAATTCAGTATAAAAAATAATATCGAACAGTCGACAATTATTGTGATTAACAGTTATATTCGAAGCTGATATTTGGACTGAAGTTGTTATTTTGTAGATACAAATTAGGTACCATAACCACATAAATAGCGGTAAAATACTTAATACAAAACCCTCTTGCAGTTTCAGTATAACGCATAAATACACAAAAAACCTACATGTCTTTGGACATGGTCACTCAATAGAACTGTCAATAAGTAGAGTACAGCTTCATTAATGTATTTACATAACAGTGACTAATTGTTAGTCAAAACTATTCAAAGAGTTTACTGCTTGAATCTACGGAACAGAATGTCAGAAACAGTAATATGCTAGATGTTCCCCTCCAGGTGATCCCATTTGCAGGAAGCGGCGGCACATCATGAACAGTAGGAATCTTGCTGCGTGCTCCAAACAACTAGCAGTTCCCGTCATCGGGTAAAAAGGTCCAGGACATAAGAAATTGTATTAATGCTACGCGCTACATGTACGTAATAATTCCCGGGGTATGTGAGAAGTACCAGATTATCATAAGCAGCGGGAGTCGTGCTGCGTGCACCAAGCGGGGGACAAAACGTCGGAGCGTAAGCCGCGCGCGGCCAGCCGCAGCCGCTGACGCTGCAGACGTGGTTCAACCGCTGCGGCTCCCCCCGTGGGATCCGCCCACAGCCGCTCCGCCACGGCCGCAGCCCGCGGCCACACGCGAGTGTCTGCAACATTCGCAACGTGCGATATTCTACAAAATGTGCATGTAGGCGTCGGGTACAAACGGTGATCTCTGTTTTATACGATGTCGAAGCCAGATCGTAAAATTGGCCTTTTCGTAAAGTTATCAAACATTTCGTGAAATCGTCAACAATACAGTTGTCATTTTTACTATATACAGATTTAACGCCATCTAGTAGAATACTAAGAGAGTTAAATACTATCTACTTATTCAACATTATATATTCCCATGTTCAAATTACATATGAATCTTATCACTAATGTCAAAGCAAACCTGTGTGTTAAAGCTTGGAAATCGAACTTGTATTATAACAATATGCTATCCAAATATTTAACATCATCGCACGAAAACATTTTGAATCCTTTTTTTAATTTTAGTCTTCCATAATTTTTATGCACGATCACTTACAAATTACGCCTTAAACCTTTTGAAATTATGTGCGTATTTAAAATAACTATTACTCGTAAAGAAAAATATCGCGAGAAAACTAGCACATCTGACAGTTCTCAATAACGTTCTCTAAGATAGGACAACACTATCAAGCCGCGCCTGACCACCGTAGTGGTGGACCCTAGTTTTACCGCTTCTTATTTTGCAAGGTTTATAAGCTCTAGTTCAGACATAAAAAAAGTTATTAGTTGCGACGAAACTCACCCAAGGCTTGTGTATCAACATATTCGCTCCACATAGCCACTTCACCTCCTAGCATGTTGGGGTCCCTGGGCAGCATGTGGGAGTACATTCTTCTCCAGTTGGAATACTTGGTGGTGCCCCAGAAGCCATGGTCTAGGTACCAAATGTCTTTGGGCACTGACACAGTACGGAAACCTAACCTTAACAACTGAGTTAGCAAAGGACTCGTTAATGGCTCCCATACTTCTATGACGTACCTGTAACATATAATAATGCATCTTACAGACAGTACACGCATAAGCTCTATATTTAATATATAAAATTCTCGTGTCACAGTTTTAGTTACCATACTCCTCCGAAACGGCTTGACCGACTTTGATGAAATTTTATATGTATATTCAGTAATGAGAATAGGTTGTTATCTTTTTTTTATACCTCTAAGTGATAAGGGTGGTCCACCCCAAATTTTAATTTTTTATTTTTTGGACAAAATTTTTTACTTTATCTTTTTTGTGATGTAGCATTCAAAAATACATATAGCTCTAAATTTTCACCCTTCTACCCTCAACCTCTATTTTTTAATAACGATATTAGTAATTCAATAATTTGCAACCCAGGTCGATAAATGATTAATTATCGCTTGATCAGTTATCCCCACCAGGGGTCTACCGGTGTCACTTCTGACCCAGTAAACAGCACGGAGTAGGGATGAGATCTCTTTTCTCACTACCTATAGTTTTTGGCCATTATTATTATTGTTTGTGCATCAATGGTAATAGTGACGTTTACAATTATCATTTTACTATTTCAGGATTATTTTCAAATAAATTTATCATTAATTCATATCACACTATGTTTTTCACACGGACAATTAATTATACGTGGCGTGCTCTTGAGTGGGCAAACCGTCCAGTTTGTTTGTATTAGCCAAATATGGGATAACAAAAAATATTGTACACTGTATTGCGTTAAGGGATTGATATTGTTTTTTAGTACAATTATTATAATTAGCAATATATATATAATTAATAATTTATATAGCAAAACAACGTTTGCCGGGTCAGCTAGTTTAAGTATAATAGAGATAAAACTTCATTGGCTGCAATACTCGACTGTCGATTCGTTACAACATCGTGTCTTTTGCTACTCCAAGTCCAGTTCCATTATTAGGGCAAACATTTTCGTGGTTAATAAATTGTAGGGGTTCATGTGAATGTGTCTATTAATAAAAAAAACTTACCTATCCTTATTAAGATATTTGGATATTCTATGCGCTTGTGTGAGCTCCGAAGACCACAACATCACGGGTTGGCTGTCACCACCTCCCGCGGCCGACAGCTCCTCATCCCAGATCTGAAGAGCTTTCTCATGGAACTCGGCCCATAGCTTTATGAACCCATCGACAGTGATATCGTAGCCCTTTTCAGTCATATACGATGTTATCTCTTGACTAGAGTTCCAGCATCCGAAGAATACCTGAACACGTCAAGAGAAGTGCTTATATACGTATGCCTTGTGTTTCTCGTAAACTGTCAATTTAACGTCTATTGCCTTATTGTACGAAACTATATAATATTAGTGGATTTACATAAATCGATGATAATGTTTCGTTTCTAGTGCCAAAACTACAGTTCAAATAAATCGATTCTTCTTGCTTCTTGTTTCATACAATGTTTACGTTGACATCATACGATTGCTGTAAGCCTATTGGCATTGACATCTTTCTCCCGATTGGAGAACTTGGATTCAAATTTTGGAAAACATCGAAACAAAAACCGAGATTTCTTTATATTTTTAAAGGTGTATGAAGTCAACGGACCCCCATCATTCAAAATAATGTGTTGAATTTAAAGATAAAAGAGATATATTTTACTTTCTGCAAAAAAAAAGAAAAAAAAACAATTTCGTGTACAGTTTAAAGAGAAAAGAAAGAGAAAGATAGAGAGACACAGAGCAAAAAAGAGAGAGGAACAAAAATCGCCAAGATATTGGGCAATTTATAACTATAAAAAAAGTTCTTAAAATGGTAAATCCTTGCACAACGACTGCACGGAATAACGGCTGCTGGTTTTCAAAGTTGCCGACAAGTCGAGCGGTGCGGCTGAGGGGTGTTGCGCAGATGTCAAAATAGACACCAATAAGACAAACCTCATCTCCTCCCATGTGGAAGAGAGCCGGTTTGGGTACAACTTCAGCTATGTCCCGGTAGACATCCCTCAGAACGCGGTACATTTCCGGGTTGGCCGGGTTGAGCTGACCGCACGGCGCCTGGATGCAGTACCGTCGCCAGTCCTTAGCGTTCACACACACAGCTAGATCGCCGTAACCATAATCCTGAAATTACATCTACATATAAATAAATAGAGACCGGCAGAGACAATTCAGTACAGCACCATTTTCTCTTCGGCTTGCCAAGAGATTTTTCATTTTTATTTGTTTTGTTTAGTAGTTGTATGGACGAGCTTCAGTGTTATCGATAAAAAAGTTTTGTAAACAGAACGTTATTTAATGATTATAGTCGAATTTCGACCGTTAGCGAACACTAGCTATGATTAATGTGTAAACCGGCTCTAGGCTTCTATTGACCTAAGGCTCGGACAACCGTATGGTGTACAGAATTATACTTGAACGACATGGTGTTCGCTGCTGGATACGTTAAGTGCTTCAGCATCTTCAGGTGCTCTCGGTTGTTAATGGTGACCGCTAATGCAAATACTTCTTAGGAGTTACCGTGCTTCCCGAAACACGTTAATACGGTAACAAACACAACTTTCCGATCACACACATATATGACCACTACACACACACAATATAAAAAAAAACATTTATTTTTTGTATTCATTATAATTTATAAGTCTCCCCACAAGTTCAGTAATTACTTACTTAGACGACCCCATAGCCCAGTTGGGAGTGGATTTCAAAAAGCGGGGAACTTTGTTCAGTGGTTTTATTGTGATTAGACAGACAGACAAAAAACATTTTTATTAGTATATTATATTTAATATTGTACAAAACAAATTATAATTAAACATTTTACCTTTCCCCACTGCCAACCGTTGCCAGAATGCGCCGGCGCATCGATTTCAATGACCATCCTCACACCACGAATTTGAGCGTATTTAATCAACTCACGAATCTCCTCCGCCGTGTAGATTTCGTAGGGTGAGTATGCACCATACCTGAAATAAAAATAAAATTGTTGTTTTGCAATAACTTTAGCATTTGTAACGAATTTCTCATTTTTAATAAGACGTAAACGACTCTGTCCTATTCCGTAGTCCAGTTGGTGATAAATTAATTATGTTTTCTGCCGAGCGAAGTGTCTTGAGTTTGTTTCCCGGATGAGGCAGACTTTGGTATTACAGATATGTTTTTTTTCTGTTTTAAGTGTTTATATATCAGATGCAATACGAATTCACCGCGAGTCCCTGGGAAGAGGTGAGAGCTTGTATTCATTTATATTAGGCATAATAAAATATTTTAGGTATTTTTGGATGGTGTCCTCACACCAGCAAATAATAAAAGATATGAGCGACACGGAACTCAGTTTATTACGGTTAGTAACCAAAAACCCAGTATCATTATGCCGTTACAATTATTTCTTCTTACGTCTACACGTGCACAGTTTCGGACAATCAAAAGCAAGGCCGAATCGGGACTGACTAGCGCCTCTCTCGCGCGTTAGTCCTTTACCCTCTCGGCCCAATGAATGTTGCCACGCTTAAACTTAGTATTATGCTCCCGAATGGTGTTGCCATAAAATAATGGTGCGTTGTCGAAACGCCACAATATCATTATTTTGTTTGTTGATTGATTTCGTTTATTATGAATAAATTGTACCAATAATGAAAATACAGTTCACACTAAAATAGTACGTACAAGTTTCGTAATTTGTTTATAATTCAGAATAAAGTGTTTATAAGAACCACTTTGTACTCATCATCAAAGAAAAACGATTTTAAGAATGGCAGAGACCGATAGATACGTTTGATATGATATTAGTATAAGACAATACAACTGTTCTTTCTTTCATAAAGGACATAAATTCATATGATTTTTTAAGTTTATTCATGCTACGTTTATTTCTAAATTGCCGGTATTGGGTTTCTCATATTTCTTCTATGACTCCAATGTCTAGTGTACAATAATTATAGTTATTATCAGATTCAAATAACAACGTTAGCCTAGAGGGTAGGACGTCGGTTTCCCACCCATGAGCCTTGAGTTCGAATCCAGGACGTACCTCTAATATTTATTAATTAAATAATGAAAATTGATTATCTCATGCTTCGGTGAAGGGAAACATCCTTAACAAATTTCCATACCTAACTCTCCTACATAATATTAGCAAAAACATATGAAGCATTCCAATCCGAAGCCGGCGAACTCATAGAATACATGACTTCAAACCCATTATCGGAAGAGACGCGTCTCCAGCCGTGGGACAGTTACCTATTGCAATGACGAACTGAATTTACTAGGAAGAGTTACGTAATTAGCTCATGTCGTTAATCATTCGTTGCGTGAATGTCGCTATCGACGTGCATTAATCAGAAATGTCAACATTAACGATTTTCTTTGAGTGTGCGTACCAGATCCGCGGTGCAATGGAACTTTAATTTTTCACCTACTACCTATTACCTACTACCTATTGTTTTCACCTACTTATATATAGTATATTTGGTGTAATGGTTATATATAAAATAACCAATATCAATACATTTAAACGTCCCTCGTGAACCACTCCAACCATTGGTAATAACAGCATGAAAATCCGTGTAACATATGCAGTGCGATGTTATAATAATATCGCGTTAAAACAGATAGACAGTATTTGTTTTATATGTATTGTACATTTTAACTGTAACGGGTACTCACGGTTTTATGCGAGAATCATTCGCGTTCTTATTTTTTGTATGACAATATTTACAGGTTGTTTTTTAACTGAGTCACTATGAACTCCAAAACTCCAAGATATCCAAAACAATAGAAAAATCGTCTAAGGACGTAGGTCTTTATATAGACTAGCGGGCCGCTCCGACTTCGTTCATGTTGAACTATTACTAGATATTACTCCATATTACCCCTTTGACGGCCCCATAGCCTAGTTGGCAGTGATCTTGCCTGTCGAGCTAGATGTCCCGGGTTCGATTCCCGGCCGGGGCAGTCATTCATGTGACAGATAAATGTTTTTCTCAGGTCAAAGGTGTTTGTAATGTCATATTTGTGTATGTCCATGTCACCCGCAACACAGGGTATCCTAGTGCGATGGTGTGAGTGTGTGAGCCATGTTACTGAAAATTACTTTGCAAAACAAACTCACTAAATCCGCCCTCTTTCTTTATAATGCATGAAGCTGTATATTACATTACCTTGTAAACTGCGGCACTCGAGTCGACTCTAGCGGAAAACTATGCGAATCCGTCACATGCCAATGGAAGACGTTCATTTTTGTAGACGCCATGCCATCGATTGTTCTCTTGATATCGTCAATGGGGATGAAGTTTCTAGAAGTGTCTAGAACTAAGCCCCTGTGCTTGTAGACCGGCCTATCTCTAATTTTAGCGCCGGAGACTAGACGGAGGCTGCACTTGTAGGTGTTGGCGAACGGCGGCTTGCTGGGAGCTACCAGTTGTGTGAATGTTTCAAGGCCGTGCCGAGCTCCATACACCGTTTCAGCGACTATATGAACTGCTACACTTCCATCTGAAATAACAACAGCCGAATATAAATTATTTAATTCTATGTCGTTGTATGTATTTATGTGATGTGTGTGTGATTATTTTACATAGTTATATGCGAGTACCAAGGATTTTTCACGTAAAGAGACAGCTAATTTATGTATATCTTTTGTGTGTTCAGCTGTATAGAAATAATCGTGAAATCAAGGCAGCCTTCAGTCGCGCTGAAATGTTAACAAAGCAGATGGCCAAAAAATTTCCATCGGTGCCGGCAACGTTGGCACCTTTAAACAACTACAATGTTATTGTAAGTTGTTGTATGTTGAACAAACATAGTATTTAAGTCGAACTGAATTCACTGTCTTCATCGCGACTTTCCCTTGTTAGACAACTTTCTTATTCAATGTTAATCTACATTTACATATGTGATTATGTTGGGTAATTTTGGTAAGTATATCCTTGACTTATATGTCGACCTCGTAGCGCGTTTGGTAATGACCTTGCCTGCCAAACGAGCGGTCCTAGAGTCGATTCCCAGTCGGATATTTGTGACAGATAAATGTTTGTTTTTGGGTCATGGGTGTGTATGAACTTATATTTATCTAGATTCGTCCATCAATGCAGAGAATCCTAGTGCGAGGTGTGAGTGTGTGTGAACGTTTATCTATACAGAAATACGACCTACAACATAGCTAAGACACAAAAAAACGAAGATTGTCGAGGGCCATTAATAAAGTGGAAACGTAACAAACCTTTGGTCTGTACATCTAGGATGTACTGCTCGTCGGTGTTCCAGGTGAGCTCCAGGTTGGGTGATTTAACAGTGATGTAGACCACGACGGGCGTTTTCACCAGCTCGGTCACGTTGCCGTCACACTCGTCTACCAGGTTCCCACTGGCCACCTTCGTCATCTCCACCACCGTCTCTCTGGCTTCCACTGGCACATCGATGAGATCAAATCTGGAAAGATACCGTATTTTACATCCACTAGCAAAGGACTGCAACTTCTTTTGCGCAGACATTTCAATGTTTTGAAGTTTTTTTTTTAACTTGTTTTATTTATTTATATCCCAACAACATTCCACGACTTATATGGTTTAACCTAAGAGACGAGAATAATAATGAATATAATAATTGCATACATTTAATCTTCATATGTTACAAGCAAATGACAACCGATTAAAAACAAAATTACATAACCTATTAACATTGCAACAAAAGAAAGCGAATTAACTGATAGTTTTAGATAACCTCTTAATTATATATAAAACTATAGTACTATTATGGCACATACACACACATTAAAAGAAACCAATGAATACATGGCCCCCGAAGAAATACGAAATTAATGATTGGATTTTCGTGATAAGCATGAAACCATTTTTATGATAAGAGTTTACCGATATCATACATAGCTTATCATTATCTTAGTTATTATTCCCATTATTACCAAATTTTGGTAATTTTTTTAACTCTAATGGTGCTCATTTTCCAGACGTTCTATGCTTCGTAGTAGATCAGTATAAATTAATCCTCTGAGTTGCGCACGCAAATAACTAAGGCGCGCAAGATTTATACGCAGAGATACGGTTCAAAGCTTCCTCCACTCATATATTTGTCTTCGGCCACAATGCGGTCGAATTAAAACGACATTTAGTGCTATTCAGCCAAAACCATTTCTACCCACACATCATCAGGACACAATATATAGGTACATACTTAAGACTGCATTAACGTGTTGAAACTTGAAATTACCAGCTAACAAAGATGACATATTTCACGACTTTAATCTTACAACATAGAATATATAAAGATATATTGTTAAGCGATTAGATTGATAAGCGTGGTGCCGCTTCTTTCTGTTTTAATACGACTACAATCAAATGTTATATACACACTTTATCTGCTCTCCGAACACGAAAAAAATATTCAGAGAAGACTTGAATTAAGTTTGTCGTTTGGAGCGTACTGCAGTTTGCTTATTGATTGAATTGGTCCGTCGTTCGAAAATGTACAATAGAAAACTGACAGAAGTACCAACCAATTTCTGTTATTTGCGTCATAAAATAATCCTACTGTATATTTTCTACAGATATGGAAGTAGCAAAGAGACATGCAGATTACATAGCGTTACTTGGCCATAGCTATTATATAAACAAACTTATATATGCTTATAGTGTTGTTATTAAGAAGGAGTAACAAATAAAATTAAGAATGATCTCGGATCAGCGATGTTTCTTTATGTGAGGTGATAAGATGTTCTCTTTCAAATTCAAATTCAAAATCATTGAATCATATAGGTATTCTATAAATACTTACTTATGCACGTGATTTTTTGCTTCTACTGCCGTTTCGAAAAGGTGCTTTAACATTGAGGAGAAGAAACGGCCAAAGAAACTCCTCAGCACATCTTTTAAACAAAACATGGTAATTATAAAAGTTTAAGCCTGTGCGGAACAAGTTTCGACACTATTATTTCCAAGCGTCCGTATCATTAATATATTCATGTACTCTATAGTATCTTTTGCCTATAAGCTGTATTTTAAAGCGTCGCTTAAAAGTTCCAATGGGTAACTCACGTATCAACTTTGGAACCATACTGTAAAAATGAACTCCAAGCCTCATAAAAGAACACTACACCTTTTGAAGACGATAAGAAGAAGTAACCAAATTATTTCAGTTTTCAGATTTCTTACATCTGAGACCTATGATTCGGTTAAAGAAGATGAAAGGGAAAGAATATCTCAATGTAACGCTAACAATTTGGGGCGTAAAAAATTCCATTCATTATTAAACTGAGTGTTGTTATTGTTGTGTTGGGAGGTGCATGCTGAATAAAGGACCGAAGCAAGTCTATCCTGTTTCAAAGTTCGCTGCGCGCTGTATCAACTTATTAGTTGGTACGTTGGTTGATGCCCATTTTTATCGACAAAAATAATAACAAAAAATCAAGATAGGATTAAACAATATGTGTTCATTAAATTCATAACAAATTGTAATTTTCTAACAATTGTTATCCCCGACTAGAACTGGCAGCTTCCTGGGATTTTCCGGATTTATTTAGTAAGCTGCTGACATATTTGGATAATTTACAGTTCATCGAACGACTCACCTACGATATAAAATTAACATTCGTGTGTATCCAAATATGCCTGTTCGAATAATAAAAATTGTAGATGCTTGAATCAGGATCCAAATAAGGCGATCACGATTTGGTTATCATGTAAACGTACAAGGATCGAAGTTTAAGAGTACCGCTAGACCTCAAGAGTCGGCCGTTAACCCCAAGGCTGTTAAATCAATTTATTCTAATGTAAAGCAAATATTGTCGTATTATAAATGGTATGATCCAGTCAGGGTGGCTGACCGCTGCGCTTCGTGTAATTTAACTCCTACTCTTGTTCCTTTCAGAGATTAATCATTGACATTCTCGTATTATATTATTTTCATTTGAGAGCGCCGAAGCCACTTCATCGTTCTGCCGAACTGAAAATCAGTTTCGCGATCTGTTGTTACGCCATGACCACGAAGGTCGATCACGAAAAAAATAAAAGTACACCAGTACACCTGTCGTACCATTTAATTACTTTTATTTTTAAGTATCTTAACATGTCATATACTTCTTCATAATCTTTTTATACATATTATTTGTGCCTTAAATATTTTTTTTCCTTTTTCTTGTAATAGTGTAATACTTTCTTAACAATTTTAGTACCATTCACTATAATAATATTCATCTTGGACAATACTTATAACTGCATGGCTAACCAATAAATGGTAAATCATTAACGTTAATAGTTCCAAGAGATTTATCAAATGTAGGCACATGTCGTGTTCTACAAGAACGAAAAACAATATTATACTGCAACAATAAGTACTCTCGTACTATCTCATACATTGTAGGTAAGTGACACACAGCTTCATGTTCACTTCAGTAATACCTTTATTAAGATTGATCGTATCATGTCGTATAAATTTCAGCGATTCACAACACTCTGTACGAATACTAATGAAGTAATAAAAAACTATACAGCTAATTCATTTACTTGTCCCTGCTAATAAATTGTCAACGACAATGTCGTCGTACGCTCGATGACGCAAGAAGCCAGAGCTTAGAATAGATAGACGCATCGCAGACACCTGTGCTATTATATATATTACGTGAGACGTATCAATACCGTCCTAAGGAATATCATTAACAAAACTAATTTAATTTAGTAACTAAAGGCTCGGGCTTACTTCACTGTGAAAAACATAGCCCTCACATTACGTTTTTATCGGGCGTTTTGTGTTTTTCATATCTAAGGTAGATTTACTTATCCTCGTGAATCGCTTCGACTTTTGGTTAAATCGGCATGAAAATACATGTGGTAGGTTTTGGAACTATCACGTTCAGACAGACAGACATATTTTTTTATACTATACATAGTATAAGACATCGATACATCTAGTAGTGGATACAAAAATAAATCCAAAGCTGTGTTGTAAAATTGAAAACATCCATAGATGTTTTTGGTAAAAAATACATAGATAAGAAAAATGATCAGTTGATTAGTTACCTTGCAGTAGTTACTTGATGGACAATTTTATTTGGTGAAATTTCAATATTACAATTTATTTTTCTTTAGCTACGATTAGTTGACTGCGGTGTTAATACTTATTCTAAAACCGAGTTTCCGCGTTAATATATTATCTGGTTGGCGTATAATATTTAATCGCCAAGTTGAAGTCACATTTTCTGTATAAATAGAAAACCAGTCAACCGTAAAGATACTAGCTAGTAATATAGAAGACATACCTACTGAAATAATTGCCAGTACGTGATATGCGAAATGCAAGAAATTATTTCAAATAATTAGAAACAATATTACACTACATAGATACTGTGTGTACCGGTTCGTAGAAAAAAATATTGAAGGTCGCTATGCTCTATCCCCATTCATCCCAGTGGTAATTGTGCTTGATGATAGAACTCTTAATTCGCTGAAGAATGAATATTATCTAGAAGAAGCTACTACCCTTCTCCTAGAATAAACCGTCAAATGTTTTAAACATGGTTAGGTTGCAGCATCGATGAGTCAATTAACTCCACTCCATTCCTGGCCTTGTGTCTCGGCTTCAGTTACCCATTGGTAGCGCCGTTCAATTACTATCAGGTGGCTCTACTCGTTTGTGGAATTTTGACTTAAAAAAAATAAACTCATTAATCTTTTTCACATCCTATAACTACAAGTAATTTACAATACACTTTGGTCTTTATTGATATCGGTATCACAATAAATATAATTATGTTAACGATAATTAATACATCAGTCTCTAGTTACTACTGATCCGATTATCTCCTGCAGACATTATCAGACATTCCCAATACCTGTTAACGGACGTCACAAAGAAGTATTCATGGTCAACTAGAATCATCCCCATAAAATAACCTAGCCTTCTTTCTTAAGTTTTCCAAATTTTTGAAAAGCATAACTAACAAACGTAAACACCAAATCAGTATCGACCATCAACCATCGGCGACATGGTGCTAGGAATATATAGGATTCCATAGAGGCACAAGTGTCAACTACTTCTCATTACGTTACATGTAACCTCAAACGAGCAGACAAGCCACCTGATGGTAAGTGGTCACCGACCATGGGTATCACTGATGCTATGTCGGCCAAGAAATGAGAAGAAAGTAAGAAAGAAAGTACTGGCTCTCAAGCCTCCAGCCGGAACACGACGAGTCGTTTGGCGGCTGACTCAAGCAGGAGGGCGGTAACTAGCCAGGCAGGCTTTACGGGAAGGTAATAAAACCAATAATAATATTAATGGCTTAATAATAATACTGATAATATAATCCTGGTTTCTGTCGCCTCTTACGCGTCCTGTTCTGCCAGCATGGGATTGGGAAAGTATTGTATTTCTATCTACATTTGAGCCCCTGCGATTCAAGATTAAATATAAAGGATACACGAGACTGAGCTTTGTCGTGCCGCAAAATTCGCTCAAAAAAATGCAGTTCGGTAGCATACAACACCGCGAAATAATTTCGTTGGACAGTTTTAAAATCGCACAATAACCTGCTCTATTGTGTTGCTGGACTAGAACGTGCATATCTGATGTATCATCTAACTCATGACTACCGTAGTTAGTAGCGCCTACCGTGTCAAGGCACACTTGTTGCTTCTGCGCTTCACTGTACTAATATCTACTCATGTACATACATACGCGATTCATTTTGAAGCGATTCATTCGACATAGCCCGCGAATTTCAGTCTTTTTTCATAAATCTATGCTATTATATATACAAGTATCGGTACTGTCTATCTGTCTTACATTAATTTTTATGTCAAATTTCATGGTAAACATTCGTTTTATGACTCGCTGACAACAATTTGACAATTTTGAAAATTTTCGTGTGTCTGTATGCACTGTTATAAACTCAAGTACGGTTTAACCAATTGTAACCAATTAATGTAATGTAATTAACCAATCGTAATGAAAATTAGTATTTAGTGAGCTACGTCAAATATCAGTAGACCTAATCATGTCTAATCAAGGCAAAAAACATAAAATTTTGAATCACATGTATGTATATCATATGTAATTGATTGTTCAACCCGAACGCAGTCGTTCATAAAAGATCGCGCAAAAAGTCATGATTTCTTTAATTGTTGTTATAAATTTTACTTATCTACGGAAAATTTAATGGGAATATAGAAAAACTTATCGCAAACTAGTGAAAATAACAATAACATGTAGGTACTACAAGTTAAAACTATGAGTAATGTACTCTTATTACGGTGATACAAGTAAACTACACTACTAAACTACACAAGAAAACTATTAAATACATTATTGTTATTAATAAATAAGTTTATTATGTAAAACACTGAGGAAATCAACACTTTAAAGAATTAAATAGATTAAACATGAAACGCCTTGCAAAAATAAATAATAATATTTTGTTGCAGACACGATTTAGAAATTTGAAATGTTAGGTTTTTTTCTCTAAGTTTAAGCTCGGGCGGGTTAAACATATAAAATATATATCTGAAGTAAGATATGATAATTAAAATAACTTAAAGTAGGTTTGAAGTCAAAATTCTTAGTTTCCTTAAGTGAAAGATCATCGGAAAGAGGCATCTGTAATTTATATAATTCTGATAAAAATAATATCAATTGTTTAAAACTTTTAATTAATCTTTATTGAACAAGAATATTTTACATTGTTAATTACTACCTACAACCAACACTTTTCCTCACCATCTACTCGCGTGTTGCAAAAATCGTGTACACATTATAAATCAAATACAATGTAACTATCCAGTTGCATATTTTACTTAGTAAACAGCAATGAAAAACGTACGAAGCAGTAAAAAATTAATTATTGGAAGTGAGTAAAAAGTTCACGAATTACCTTCCTCGACCGTGCTTCAAAGAAAAAATATATCTCACCTTAAATGAATAGGATGTATCTGTACAGTTTGAGTACTCAGCGCGGCGGAGACAGGCCTGGGCCACAGGCCTCCGAAGCGCCCGCATACGGTTCGACAAACCTCGAGGCTCTCAAACACTAAACCCGAAGAGTTCGCGCCCGTCGACGGTTGCGGGTGACTTGATCTCTCGCAACCTGCGTCAGGTATACATCTGAACACCCACGATGGTCTGTGAAATAATAATAATAATATATTATTGTTATATAAGTACACAATAATAATCGTATCCGCCGCAGCATATACGTATATAACACGTCATTAATGTTACATAAATCCCGCTCTGGGAATAAAGTTAATTCCCTTTGTTTGCCCAGGATACTTCCTTTGAGATAAACATTTACTGAACTATCGGTCGAGTACCTTGCGTGATGTAGTTATTCCTAATATGTAACAATTTTTTTTTTAATAAAATGTTTTTTTTTAAATCATAAGTGTTGCGAATGAAATGGACATACAGCCCGAGACAAAAACTTTTGTCACACAAAATTCTGCCTCAGTCGGCTATCGAATTCGAGACTATCCGTTTAACAGACAGAATCACTACCACCCAAATTAACAAGTTTAGTAGTAGGTAAGGTAGTGCTTTATTAGTTTACAAAAATAAATAGTAATAAATGTTGATTCATGTGTGATGACGAAGTTTATAACTTAAAATCAATTTTTATTTTCTTCATGGAGGATTTTTTATACTAATATATGATTAAACTATTTCATTGTTTCATTATTGTAAATATAATTTTATTACTAACTACGTGTAAATCATATTGATTTTTATACTAAGGCGCTACAGTACAAAACTAAATGTAACATTATTATCAGATCTGTCCCTCACCCTTGAATTTATCGTCTGTTCCATGTCTGTTTCATGTCTGATAATATGTCTGTTAGTACTTATATAATTCAGTATTTTAGATAACATACTCTTATATCAGATACAACTTAAGTGTTCGACCATTTTAAGTCCTTGAGAAAGATAAAAAAATGTACTGATTAGAAATTTTCAACTTCAGCTTTGTAACTATAAAATGAGTTTGAAAGAGTGTAGAAAAAATCTTCTGCCTTGGTTATATGGGATTGTATGATGATATTACACGGTAACCGTACTCACTCATATACATTAGGCGAAGAATCTTCTGTTTTCTGTTCGTTACATAGCACTAAGTGTACTAAAACCACTGCCAGCACCGCCCAACGCGCCACCATTCTCACCTAAAAATACAGAGAAATAGATAGCTAAATAGGTTAAATAAATAGTAAATAGATAGCTAAATAGATAATAAATATAATAGAAAATAATAGTAAATAAATATAATAAGTTTATTGCACATATAACCAATAAGTACATACGTAATCATTTCAAAAATATAGCTCTACCCATTAGCGGTACTTCAGATCACGTGTATCTCTCGTCTCGATTCGTGTCCAACGTGATTTCTGAACATTATCATGCTACCTGAAGGTCTACGACATGCAGACATCTTAATGTGCCTGTTGTGGCACGACGCCAGTCGTCAAATGTGGCCACTGGCAGTGGCTGTTCAAATTTAGTGACTTAATTATTTACTTCACTTACGCTATTACTTAATTCGGTAGGTCAATTACGATCAACCTAATAAGCATAAAACTATAAATGCTTCGATAAATAATATAATATACGTTTTAACACTTGTCTATTATTATATTATGATTATATTTATATAAACAATAAAAGTAAAATCAAATTTATTTCTACTCAAACTTCATACCTGTATTACAATATTATACAATAATATAGTCCACTTCCTTTTTATTTTACAATTAGTTTAACAAAAACGTAGTTTCTGTTTCTTAAAGAATATTAATTATAATAAAAGAATCTAGTCACTCGTGATTGGAAATTACGAAATTTACCTAATTCATCTGTGTCAGTATGTTAATTTAATAATACAAGAGTACATTGACTGGAACATTAATTAAGTACAGCAATCGTATGGTTTCCTATCAATAAAACCTTTGCTGTAACGTATTTAGTACAATGAAAAAAAAAGCAGCACAACAAAGTAAACTTTCACAAACAATCCAAGTAGCGTTAATCACGATAGCATGCGATTTGAATTTTCCATTTTTTCGGTTAATATGCGAAAGTAAAACTAGTTTAATATTTTACAAATACCTGTAATGGAAGTTTTTATTTGGTATTTTATCATTTATTTATTCCATATAGTCGAATATATACTAATACGGCTTTCATCATTTCAATATAAATGTTTACGATAGTGAATGAAATGTCTGTTTGTTTCAAATAGGATAGGATAATAAAATAAGTAAGATATAATTATTATGTGAAGAGTTTTTATTTATTCATCCGGTGATAATATTTTATGGGTTTTAAATTAAAACTCTTAAATAGATATTACAACTTTAAATTTTTTGCTGAAGTCCAAAATAGAAAAGAGCCAGGCAGCCAAACCGACTTGATTCGATACTCACTTGATCAATGACGTGAATACAAAGAGATTATACTAGCCAAATCTCTTTGAGCGAACATAACGTGCCCTGGATGAGCGCGCGCTCATCGGACGGATAATAAAAAAATAAGACTATTCGATTAGCAACAGTCAACAGTCATAATGGTAAAAGTACCTTCAACCCTTGGTGGTCTATTGCTGAATGTGGATCTCTCCTCTGTAGTAAGTAGGCTTGGCTGGCATTTTACCATACTGCTCTAATAAAGAGTGGAAAGTTTAGTGCCCAACATAAATATGGAAAATTCTTATGCCGCTCTTAAGCCTCCTACTTGGCTGAACGCCTGATATCTAAAGCGCTTAATTTTTTTTACCACTTGTGACCATTCCACGTATCGACCACGCCCAACGTTGCTTACCACGGTCAGTCACTTGAGAGCACAAAACACTGTTGTTGCTACATGAGACTACTAGCGCTTTAAAATAGAAATTTATAATGATACAAATAGTTTACTTAGAGTTTTCTGTATTTTTAATTGTATTGTTTAAACTATGACAGGTATTTCTGTGCGGACATTTTCGGAAAGGTAAAATGTTGAAGAAGCAACATCATTTAACTGTTTGAATAATAGAATGATGTAGCGAAGGATGTCATATAATTTGCTGTCTGCTCAGAATTTTACTCAGGCATAAAAAATATAAACATAAATTATACACGCGAAATAAAAGGTTTTATCTTGAAGAAGGATAATGGAACTTTTACCTACTTGAACTTGACAATATATTAATAAGTATAATAATAACTGTGATAAGTATGAAGAGCCTATTGTATGAACAAAATAGACTCTTCACTTTTATCATATCCATATATTAATACGCGAAGAGAAACCCCTTTTCTCCTTTGTTTCTAAGTTTTCTTTATTTTTCTTTTGTTTGGTTGCTATTGACAAGCTGTAGCGTTACCAATAAACAAATTTGAAAAAAGGTTTTAGGAAAATTATTAACTCGCTATACGTGAACAGAAAACTTTTGTTTTTTCTTTTCCCCTTTTTATCAACCGATATTACATATTTACTTTTGTTTAGTACCATTTGACGAGAATTAAGATTAAAGAAAAATTATAAATTCTCTTCACGTGAAGACAAACCTTTATACCCCTTTTTCTTTGGTGTTTATCGACCGATTTCTCTATTTTGTTTTGTTTGATAGCCGATTTGTTATCGATAAAAAATAATTGGATAAATATATAGTGTATATAGGGATATTTATATGAATGGCTGTAGACAATAAAGTTCGGTACCATTTCTTCCTCTGTCAACTGATTTACGATCTTTAGTGTTATCAATTAAAAAAATATCAGAAACCGTATGTTATTTAATGATTATGATAGATATTTGACCAAAAGCGAACACTAGTTCATACTAAAATATAAAATGCCCTATATCCTATAAAACTGATTAGTTTCTGCGGTATAGTAAATTATTGACCTTGTCTTTACGAGGTTTGTAAATAATATTTTAAATACTTTTGTAGCTTTTGGAATAACTTAACATTTACAAATCCGTAGAACTAGAAAAATACCAATAAAACGATAAAATCAGGTACAGAGATGGTCTGCTCTCAATATTACTGGTGATGGAAGCTATTGGCTTACCATTTATTAAACATTTAAATTACGATTATCTGTAAGATAACAACTACATATGTTATACGTATAACAATTATATTCTCATAATCTATAACTGATTGCGTGCAGCTTGTTGGCCTGTGACAGTCTCGCGATAATATCACGATTTGAATATAAAGTGCTTTTTAATGTTTTTACAAATAAAAAATTATCGCATTTAATGAATATACGACAAATAACGCAAAAAATAGTCTACTTAACTGACTATGTGTGGGTTGGCAGACTTCACACAGCATTAAGAATATGGGGAAATTATTTCTTCGAAGTCATTTATATTAAGAATTAATGACTCATGAGCTCATAAATTTCTTAAAATTTTAAGCTCCAGTGTTTACCACCTATCTGCAATGAAATAACGTTATAGAGAAGGCTCCAAACCTCCTCAATTCTTGACTGAAGACGTAATTCCCTTTAAATGAGATATTAATGGCTTCAAACACCAAAAATGGTTTAATCGACAATATCGCGCGAGGATAGCTGAATCAGAATTTAATATCACTGCGGTATAACTGTTTGTTCTAATAATTGGAACCTCATCCCCATATTGTATGTACATAGTACGGAAGTACTGTATGTACAGTGCACACGCGATAAGCTGTTATACCGTTCGATAATGGTTCAGACGTACATACATAGTTCACGTATGTAACCATGTTGACCCCACTATCGCCCAATAGTACTTACAAATAACACTTGTTTACATATTTCTCATGTTCACGTTTCTGGATATCCAGATAAACTCAAGTCGCTCTAATTTTGATCTTTATGACCTTGTTTATTAAGAATTTAAATAATCAGCTCAGTAGTCCTCGTTAGCTACGATACTAATTTCAAACCAGGAAACTATTTTTTTAAAACGTTTACACACTCACACCCCCGCACTAGGATTCCCTGTGTTGCGGGTGTCATGGATATACCTAAATATGGCATTACAAACACGCATGGCCCTAGAACAAACACTTATCTGACACATAAATGTCTGCCCCGGCCGGGAATCGAACCCGGGACCCCTCGCTTCGCAGGCAGGGTCACTACCAACTGGACTACAGGGTCGTCGAATTGGTTCGAATGATTTAGTTTATTTATCAAGATAGTTTAGTTATCAAGATTGGCGAGTTCAAATCCGAAGTTCAATGGCATAGTGTCATATACTATATCACATTATGCATGTATATGACTGCAATTTAAAATCAGCAAGTAATCGAATAATCAAAAGTAATCAAAAAATAATTTGATAAGATCTTCTACGAAGTATTTTTTACATTTGCATTTTATTTCAGAATAAGAAAAGTATAAAACAATAATAGTTCTTAGTGGCAAACTACAAAAACCCGCGGATATGGAATATGATCAACAAATCGTAATAATGTCGCACACGTTCGATTCTTCCGTCTGCGACCAATTGCGATGATAATGCCATGCAAATTCGGGTTGCGAGCGGCAACAGCAAGGTGGAAGTAGAAAGTGTGTTGTTTTTATTAACGCAAGGAACAAGCATTCAAGCGTGTACTGGTACTTTACTTTTACACCTACTGCGCAGTGGTCCATACACTTCCTCGAATGTCTCAAAAGTTGTTTGTTAAAAGTAATAAACATTTTCTTTTCCTCTAAAACTATGTTTTACTAAGAATCATATCTGATTTTATTGTTTTTTGATGTCAACAGTTACAAACAGACAGACAGGCCAAACATTCAGTCTGCCTATTTTGACTTCAACAGGTTAATTAAGCCCTCTCATGGCCCGCAGGAATGCATACATTCCCCAAGATAAGGAGTATTTTATATTAAAAATCCCATAATAATATTATGCAATAAAAAATCTAAAATATGCAGATTTCACCAATAGAAAGACCCATCCACAATCGAGGTTTAGGTGTATGGAATAAACAGGAAGTTCTTATAAAAGTCCTGATAGAAAGAGCTACTATTGTTTCCCAGAGCGAATGCGGATGACAGGTCTATATTTATATCTATACTAATATTATAAAGAGAGAGTGCTAATTTTGTCAGTTTGTGTATACGCGGATAGTAATCTCCGGAACCATGGCATCTATATGAAAAATTCTTTTACCATTTGAAAGGTATATTATTCCGGATGGACATGGGCCATATATCAAGTATGTGTATAATGATACCTTCTTGAACCCGAACCAATAATAACACAATATAATATGAATCATAACCTATATTAAACTTTTTAAAAGTATTAAAGAATACAGCATTTCAGGTTGGGTATTAGAATGAAAAATCATTTTTAGTCTGTGTCATTTTTGAAACGACTTATAGATTTCGAGTCCACAGTATATCGTATTCGACATCAATACGAAGGTCTGGAAAGTGACTATGTAGAACATAATTTTTAGATATATATTTTGCATACGTAAATCTGTAGCTAAACGTGGATCCAGCCTATAAAAAATGTTTTTTATTCAGCGTAAAAGGATAAAAAAATTAATAATATATTTTTCTAATTAAATAATTTACCAAAAATATGAAGTAAAGAATAAAAGATTTTAAGAAATTTTTTAAAATTGTTTTCGGAGATACATAGATTAGTTATTCATTCTGCGTAACATCTCCGCAAAAGTAGAAAGTGTATTATTTTTATAGACGTAAACAATGATAACTTGAACGTACTTTACTTTTATAGTTCCAATAAAAACTTACACGTGACTTAGTATAAAATAATGGCAGATCATTGGAATTGTCTTCGAATTTAGTTACGAGCGTAGTAAAAGATAAATTGAACGCATATTTTACTTTTCCCTGTTTTTGCCGTAACTTTTATTTGTCATAAACTTTATATATATATATATATATATATAATTATGATACGAGGTACATGCTTTTCATTATATAAAATAAATGTTACAGATTCAATGCTGCTTTTATTATTTTTGACTCACGAACAATCTTACACTCTTGGCAAAGTAGATCATTGTGTCTGGTCTAAAAAGTGAAAAACAGAATATTTTAACGCGTCAAACGTCTGAACTGTACTCAGTTCCGAAAGATATGTGTACATGGAAGTACTATATCAATATAAACAAATATCTCTAATGTTCCTCAACGGTAACACACTTGTTAAACATACTTTGAACATAAATTTGTCATAAACTTTATACGATTGGATATCTATCGAATACGGTAAAACCAGGTATCAATAACTACTGAATTTAAACACAAATGGTGTTACATCTTGTTATAATCTACATTTTCATAACTAGTCCGGTCACAATGAGTAGAACTTACAAACATCACAAATATCTCAATATAAGTCATACAAATAGAAGATACAAAACTTAAAAGTCAAGGTTAAGATTTTGCCGAAGCAAATGTAAATTAAGTAACCATAATCGTTGAAGGTTAAACCTATTCAACTATACTAAGTGCCTAATTATTAAACGGACATACATATAATACTTACTTCAAATATATCGGATAGTAGCCGAGGAATATATTATGTTCCTTACGGGATTACTCTCACTTTTCTCGCTCACAAGTCGCACAAGTATCACTTTCAATCTTAATTTATGAGTTAGCTTAGATAAGTTAATTTTTAACACGAATGAGCGAAATGCAATCGGTACATACGATTTTATAAAGTACCTTGTTCGAGTCTAAATTTCATAGCCTCGTATAGCATATTCGCAAGACGGTTGAATTTGCTTTTATTTTTCGCCTCGAACTCGAAACAGGGCGAGGGAACTAAACCGGCCCGCTGCAGTTTTTGCCGTTTTATATTTAATATGTGATTTTATTTGTCTCTGCGAAACGTACGTAGGATGACTTCGCGCCGCGAACGATAAATGTGTAGTGGGCTCGGCCGCCGATAACAGTGGGTTTTAAGTAATTTTGTAATTGTTTATTGAACACCGCTCTTTGTGACACATTATCACAGTTTTGATAAAGGCGCGCTCGCGAACGTAGGGCGCGAACGGATCTGATTGGATGACTGAGGAGCCACTTTGCAGCAACGGGTCGTTTGGCGGGAGATCCATGCGTTGATTATGTAACTTTCAATATTTACTAAATTGCACGACTTTCATTTTAGAAACATTCACATTACTTGTTATATGAGAACTCGCATAACAATTTGTATTGCAAAACTAGCAATGTATTTGTTATTATGAATATCACGCATGCGACTGTTCGCTAGTTCTGTTACTTCTACTGTATGTTTCAGTTTATCAAAGTGAAAGTGCATCTTATACTTTGTCTTAAAATAAACAATAGTTCATTTTGCTTTCTCCGTTAAAGTTTTGAATTTAATAATGTTACCGATCACTTTATCATCGTTATGTATATGTATGAGTGTATCCAAACACTTATCACAAGCGTATAGAGAATTACAAACAATAGTTAACGACAAAAACGTCTTCTAGATCCGTCAATTTTAAAACTTTAATTAGTGCACTATAACAGTTCTGTTGTTGTAAAATTTTATTTACTGCAATTTCGAGTACATGTCGACAATTAATGTTTATTAGGCCTAATTTAACGACCTACATGGCTTCACAAAGACTTTGTAATTGATTCTAAGTGAATTAACAATGTACTGTTAGAGTTCTGATATAGACATTACACCTTTTTTTAATTACTTGTTATTCCTTTATGAAATTGTGTAAATAGGCAAATGATTCTTTAATCATGTACAGGTACTTTAATCGAGTAAAGTTCATTTTATTAATAGGCGAATACACGAATAGCCCTTTGCTTCCGTGACGTCAACGACGACGAAGCCAAAATCGCTCCTACAAACAGATTACACAAATGGGCCATTTCTATTTTAGGGCTGTCAACGCAAAGGGGAGTATCCGAAACAATACAAAAATTATTGATCTTAGGTACTCCTACTGGAAGCAAATGCTTTAGCCCAGACGATCCTCTAGTATTCTAAAGGTCCTGTAGTTGGTAACTCTATCTGACACGCGAAGTAGAGATGGATCCGATACTTGATTGTTTTAGAGCCTCTATTGGGTGTGATATCCCGTCTGTGCAGTTCATTTTATTTGAAATACAAACAACTACTGAAATGAAAGTCTTTATTTTTAAAAATCATACAATTTTATTGATTCTTTTTCCAAGAACACATTGACAGGAGTAACAACCTTTCTATTACCTACATAATTAGAGAGTGTTTGTCTTGCCCTCTGTCCGTCAAAGACTGTCTAACTAATTAAATTCCTTCTATAAAACTGTTACTTTTTTGCCTCTTGCTCTTAGGAATTGGGCCTCCTGCGCAGTTCGTTGGTGACTCTTACGGTGTGGCAGATATTTACATAGAAACAACTCGAAAACTTTAAAAATATATCGATTATTCGAGGGAAATACCAATATTTATTTAATATATTTATTTTAATTATCTGCAATACCTAGTTGTAAGTAAAAACAGAAAATGAGTAATGCTCCGACTTTTAGATGACTTCCGTGTACTGGAAGGTCGACAACCCTGCAGCTCACCCACACTTTGTAATCGGTGTCATACAATGATTTAAAAATACAATATCATACCCATATTTTAAAATTAGAATATCGTCGTAGAATTTTTAAGCCATTGTTGAAGTTTCGTGAGATGTAGATCGAATACTTTGTATCAACAAAAGTAATCGACGAGTGAGCAGCCTTGTCAATGTACACTTTCGATGTCTGCACGGATTCTGTAATCTCACCAATTGCACGGTGAAGTTATTATAGTAGTAAGTATTATGGTTATATGATAATTTGAATAAATAAATTAACGCTCAAACACGTACCCTCAATAGGATTACCCGTTTTGCATCACGCATGAATATACAAAAAAAAGACATCACAAACATTCACATTTCGGAAGCAAAACATTGATCTGTGATAGTGTGTGTGATAGTTAGAGTGTGTGATCAAATAAGTGATATTAAAATATTGGCTACTTGAGACTACTGAGCTGTAACATTATTTATAATAATCAATATGTAATTGGTCGTTTTAATCGCTCTAGTAGTTTTAGGTCTCAATTGAAATATTCTTCATGAGAGTACGATACCAGTGATGAACTAGTACATTGGACATGTAATGAACACTTTAGAGGTACCTAAGCTTTAGAGTAACAAAAAACCTCAGAATAGTGTGATAACAATCTTGTATTAATAAATAAACAACTACATCAGTGTATGTCAATCCACACAGTGAAAGGTTCTTTAATCGAAATTGGTAATTTGGGTTTTATCGAAAACAAAAATAAATTTATATTTCATACCGTTCAGCTCATAGTACTATAGTCTAATTTAAAAATTTGTCTATGAGCTATGTAGTGCTAATAATCTCTGGATACGATGACTGTGACGTTGGACTGAAGAGGGTTTTGCCGGTTGGCTAAAAAATAGCAAATAAATATGTACGAGGGCTGCTATTTATGTATCTGAAACGGGCCACATACAGAACAATATTTCAAAAGTAATTACTACAGTTAAAAATCACACTCTTTGGCTGTAGAATAAATTTCGTTTCATGTGACTGGCAACTGTATTGTCTGTGGCGTCTCATTTCGAAAATTGCGTGTCTTCATCGAAATGAATTTATCTCATTAACATTTTCGTGCCATGATTTAATACGATTTTCGGCGTAGGCTAACTCAAAAACAGTGCATCAGTCAACTCACTTCGACTTTTTGGGGATGAAGCACTATTAAAACCACTGTGTATCACTGATCCAGTGAGTTAAATCGTAGGCGGTCTATGTTCACGAATGAAATTATAGACGGTCGCCCTAAATCAATTGTTGTACCAAAAAAAATCGATGCTGTGCGAAAACTGATAATGCAAGACCGTCATGCTACATACCGCGAGATAGAGGCGTCTCTGGGCATAAGTATGACGAGCATATATATATTATATTATACGAACATTTAGCTGTAAAAATATTTGTTTGCGTTGGATTCCGCACAACATAAATATCGATCAAAAACAAGGCTCGTACAGATTAGTGCAAAAATATGTTAAAAAAAATACAATCGTTGTGCATCAAAAGCTGTTTAAAATTTCTACACAGGTGATGAATCTTGGATCTACGCTTATGACCCCGAAACTAAACAACAATCAACCCAAGACGAGAAAAACCCGACATAAGTTATTCGTGTAAAAAACACGTTGATGCAAATGGTCAGCTGTTTTTTTGGCATAAATGGATACAAAAAAATCGTGAAACAGTTAATTCTGAATGGTACACGACCATTTGATTGAAGTTGAAGAAATAACAAAGAACAATCGACAATGCAGAATTGTTCTCCATCATGCCAATGCTAGTTGTCACAGGTCCGTTGAAACAATTTAGTTTTTGGAAGGTCAAAAGATCGAACTAACGGGTGACCCGCTGTACAGCCCCGATATGGTACCCAATGATTTCTATTTATTTCCAAACGTGAAGAATAAATTACGAGGTCAACGTTTTTCGAGCCGAGAAGACGCCGTTCATGCGTTCAAAATACACATTTTGAAGAATGTTACACATTTTGAATGTTAATAGCCGACAAACGAGCAGCCGAGCCACCTGATGGTAAGTGGTCACCGTCGCCCATAGAATCGACAAGACCAAAGGTATCACTGATGCGTTGTCGGCCAGAAGAGAAGAAGGTTAGAAAGAAGGTACCGGCTCTCAAGCTCCCAGCCGGAACACAACGAATCGTTTAGCGGCTGACTCAAGCAGAAGGGTGGTAGCTAGCCAGGCAGGCTTCACGGAAAGATAATAATACCGGTAATAATATTAATGACTTAATAATTATACTGTTTATATAATCCATACGTGAAGCCCTACCACCAAGCAGGCCGGCTTCTGTCGCCTCCTACGACACCCTGTTCTGCCAGCATGGGTTTGGGAGGAGTATTCTAAGCCGCCCCTATACGGCAATAAAACCATAATAGATGATTGTTTCTTTTTGTTATGTTGAGATACCAAAATAAATGACTAAATAAATATTTTATATTCTGCTGCAACTTAATATGAACAGATGTTCTTAATAAGAATACAGTTTAATAGTTATGATGTTTAGTCATCGGATCGTGAAACACGTTCAAGTTTTTAATAATTCTTTCATTCTGAAGTATTTGATACTAACTAAAATTAATTCATTCAATTTTACAACATTTTAACAATGTATAATTTTATTTCTCTATATAGATACTTCGGCTTAACCAGAGAAAGCAAATACGTTTGTGAACAGCTACTCTGCGGTTATCTGTGTACCCTGATCTAGCACGGGATCCCGTTACGGCATTCGCCGTGGGAGCCATGGTGTGAAATTCTATTGTTTGCCGCTAGTTTCACCGTCCCGACTGTTATTCGAAAACAGATCGAATTCTACGATTATTTTAATATAAATGTTCAACAGCAAGATCCTACAGTCAACTTTCAACTAAATATTACATTTAACAAAATTGTATTTGACCAGCAGATTGTAAGTCTATGTAGCTACCGCAACTGATTTTTGACTTCTCTGAGAAGTTGGAACACGTCATAAATACGTTACATATTCAGAGCACCAAAACGTGAAGGTTCTTGATGGTGGATTCGTTTGAATATAGAACAGAGTTTAAATAGGTCTTTGTTAACGATTACTCAGAGTTTACATGTAAATGATCCCGTAGCCCAGTCGGTGGTGACCCTGAATGCCGAGCGAGGAATCCTGGGAAATAATTCCGTCCGGGACAGACGTTTATATAACAGATAAATATTGGGTCTCGAATCAGTCATGGGTGTTTGTGATTTAATATTCGTGTGTGTCCTTGCAATCCTAGTGGGATAGGATGTGTGAAATTTAAAAAAAATTTAGATACATACAATATTAATTTTAGATTATGTGACTAGTATAATTCACCATGGTGTAAAAATGATATACCATTAGTTTCGCCACAGTTGTTGAGTACAAACGCTTAAATCCATAAGCCACAAATATGAGTTATTTCTATAGTTAATTGACGTGAAAACGTCGCGGGCAGAATATTGAAATCAGTAACGTACCTAATGTTACCAGTGAATTGTATTACAAGGATGACAAGGATTACCGTATTGTAACGCGGCAGATAGAGGATAATCAATTAATACCATTATGTATCAAAGTATTCATTGTTATAAAAATAAAAGAATTATGTAGTCATTATATCTATAAAAAAGGTACGTAACAATATGCAAGTTAACTAACATTGCCTTAAAAATTGCCAATATTTTGAACAATTATTATACATGGAATTAATAGAGCCGTACTTTCATTCATTATTTTAATCAATAATCGGTAATATTTATTTATTGATTTATTATTTTATAAACAGTGTTTTCGCACTAGCTCTACTAAGCCAAGTTGCACTGGGAGACTTACGATTAGGAAGCTCATGCCAATATCACTTCACCCATAGGAAAAGAATTTGAATAGACGAAATAATATGCCCACATGTAGATAGATAATCTGGAATCGTTAATATAACAAAGGGAAAGTTAAAAAGTTAAATTTGTAAAGTTTACAAAGTTTTCGAGAGATAAGATCCAGAGCAGGGATTCCCAGAGGTCGATATCGACCACTTTGGGAATTCCTGATTTAAAGGAAAGTTGTGACAACGTCACTATCTGGCCGGAACAATGCATGTTATATGTATTTCATACATAATGTCCAACTTCAGAGGCATCTCGTGGTTACTGGACATCTGTGAATATGTATCTATAACCACGTTGTGGGTGTCTGCCTTATTTTACATAAATTGCAAGTTCCGCTTGCAATAATGCGTTTGACGATAAGTCTGCTATTTGCTTGACCGCATTTTAATATATTTCTTGTCATAAACTGTATATTAAATACTTTTTTTGAAAACCTTAATACGTTTAACTTTGTATATAATAGATTTTGTGTATACAGATCAAAACATATTTTTATAGATTTTTTGTCTCAAGTAACAAATAGTTACAACATCATGCAGAAGCCACTGTACAAATGTTGTTGATATTTGACATAGTTTGACCAATTTTCATCCCTGGGAATAGATTTAATTTGCACGAGTAGGATATAAAAGCAGTATCCTGTTAAAAAGGTAGTTAACAAAGTAATCGCTACTTTTCTGCAGTTATTATAATAAAATAATATCTTTGTAACTCATAGAGATAGAAACCAATCTCCCTCGATAATAATATGGGCCAACATGAAATTTATTAAGTGCTTGATAAAAATAATTAATAATATTGATGCCAGTATTAGTTGTATACGTATGAGGTAGGGTCTTAAAGAAGCGAATCGCGGGCAGATTATTATTAGCTATGTAACAGTGTAACAATAAATATGGTTTGTTTACTTCAAGCAATGAGGCTCACGGCATAACCCCCTATCATCACCCTCCTTACCTTATCCCATTATCTGGGGTCGGCGCAGTATGGCTTTTTCTTCCAATTATCGCGCTTTCATATAATGAAACAGCCGCCGGGTGCTGTACCAGCACATTGCCTTATGGGAACGCTCTTACCCTAAACTCTCATTTCGACATACTAATGTTTTGGCAATGGTTTTTTGTGACCGGCCGCCAACCAGACGTCAACCCTTCTCGGGAGTGAACAGTAGTCCAGCTAACCAGGACTTATGATGCCATAGGTATTGCCGTCTCATAGAGCGTTGCCCTGCTTCCGATAACAGTCAGCCCGAACGAGCCCTTCTCTGGTGTGGCATCACAGTACTGCCCGGTCTGGACTACCGTTATGCACGGTAGTTGTGCCGGATTTTGTCGCCTTTTACGACACGCTGCTAGTCCATCTTGCAGTAGGGAATACTTGTATTATTACTCCGTGCCCACATCATCAAATTGGATTACCCCAAAGTTGCGTGAAATAATAACTAAGTCCCATTTTCTCGGCCAAGTGAGGCCTGGGTTCTTTATGTCGAAAATATTCAACGTTCGTTCACTGAAGGACTCCCTGAAAAATAAGGAGGAATTGAGGAAGGCATCAAAAAGTCAATTAGTGCTCGGTTATCGGTTACGCGTACAGCAAACGACTTAGCGGAGCGCAAATCCATTCTTCTCCAAATATTTTACGATGTCAATCAAAGACATTCTTCGTGTGATTGGGACGTGGGACAAAGATGTTCACCAGGGATAACGGAACGCAGGAGTTAGATGTGCTCAGGAGTTACTTTCGCCGTTCCTTCTCCTCAGCGTTAAATAATTTTTTTGAAACAGCAGTAAAAGCAAAAAGTATCGTGCATAAATATTTAAAAATACCTCAATAATTAAATGATTTTGAATTTGATTTAAGCGGCTTGCTGACAATGATATGAAAAGAGATTTTTGAAGCAAACAAGCTTATCTGATAATGTGAAAACTGTGACTTAAATCGTAAAATAATTTCAACAGTCGTTACTAATGAATTGATTAATATTCCCATTAATTACTTTTCCCTTTAAAGACATTGTCTCGGTACACACGAAATATTTATTACACTATGTTAGAAGTTAAACGATTTTTTTCCATTAAAAGAATTGTTTTTAGTGTTACAGCAGTATATTTTTTTTCAATGGTATAGGTTAATGTTAACCAAACAAAGCTTCGGTAGATATTTTTCTACATTTTATGGAGTCATTACACGAAGTCCATGTGATTCCAAATACGATTAGAATTCGAACTATACAAACTTCTTATTTTTAATTCAGTATTCTATTCTCCTGTAAAAATAGAGATCTTGCAATGGAGAAAATCTTTGTACATGTCTACTTACATTTCTGGTGAGCTGTACCATCATTACTTAGAATAAGGTCATTTATTATAATACGTTTTAAATCTTATCTTGTGAAATAATACTCTAGGAAACTTGCATTCTAAGAATGTAACACTAGTACTTATGTGTTTGAAAAGATGTAACCTTGGCACTACAATACTACGACGCTCCGAAGGCCACAACCTTAGACTCGGTTGGACTAGGTTATAATAACCTAGCGCAATAATTGTTATGTGCTATTGTGGATCACCACACCATTTACATACCAATGTAGGTGGGTAACTTATAATAAAACTAGTTTAGGTATCCCGAAGTATGGCAGGGTACAACACCGGACACCGATAGTTGAAGAAAAGCCCAAAACTGTCCGATACTGATATAATATTTGAAAAATAAAAATTATTAACTCGACTGAGTAAACAGCGAATTTAAGAAAGATGGAAAAAAGACGTCCCTATCTATCCGATTCAGAAGCCGACAACTACACCTTAAACAGAAGCGCGTGCCCAGTCTTGATAGTATCTGTAAAATTTGAGTAAAGAAGTTGATTACCGAATTTCATACTACATAAAACATTTTTAATTTTAACGGGAATTTCCCTCGACTATCATTCTTCATCACTAGATTGTAGTTAAATAGTAAAGTATTTTTTTCATGTGGATACTGTCCACATAAACCATTTCCCGAAACGAAGCCAGGTTAAGGAGTTTATTCAGTAGCAATATATCTACTTAATTTCCTAATTAGTCATGAAATATATATGTGGGTAGTGAGATCCTATAAAGACAATCATTGCGTGTTCGATTTAATCTTGCAACAGTATATTTAAAATTAAGTGGGTAATTATTTATAGCAAAAACGTTTCAATTGCATTTTTTCATATGATGGAAACACGCTAATGAGTAGATCGGTGATGACTGACCAGCGTAGTAGCCCGTGCGAACACGCAATGCATTTTACCGCATAAAATAGATGACTTATTGAAAGTTACAATTTATGTTTCTTTTAGTAATATCTAGCGAGCTGACCTGTAGCTCAGTTGATATTGACCATGTCTACGAAGCGACGGATCCCCGGTGATAATACCAGCAAGAACAAAGATTTACATGTGTGAGAGATAAATGGTTGCTATTAGGTGTAGGAGATTTCTGATGTTTTTACAAGTTTTTGCTTAACTTACGGTATTAGTATGTTTGGTGGGTCAGATCATGGAAGCTAAATTAGAACCACTTCCTGACGTTCGATTGCCATAGGAACTCCTGAACTAAACATGATAAACCCATCGAGTTTTGGCTCATTTATTTTGTGTTCGAGTAAAGTTCTACCTGAAAAAAAAAACATTGTGATCCATGTACTATTTATTGTCATATATCTACTAAAAGGACAAGGCCCTGGCGAACGGTCCCTCCTGTTGGAGGTCGCTGGGCTCTGTACCAACCAGTTTTATCCCGACGGTACTTGTTTGGTGGTAGGGTATTTTTCGGATAGGCTAGCTACCACCCTTTTAAATCCATCTAAATGGACTGTGAAATGTTTCACACGTGTTTCAGTCACAGTGCCGAAAAGCCAGTAATAATTCTAGTCCTCCGCTTCCTTTTCGGTCGGCAACACTATGGTGATACCTTTAGTGTTATTGAAGTATATAAGTGACGGTGATCACTTACCATTAGGTGGCTCGTCTGCTCGTTTATCGATTAATTTCATAGCAAATAAAAGTACAAGCAAAGACGCTAGTAAATCATAAAACAACCACCAGTTTTTAAGAACACCTGTAACTTCATACTTTTCAATGTGAAGTTGTGAAATGACGTCACATAGCACTCTGAGGAAATTAAGTCGCTTTCATGCCGTAAATGTAATTACAAAAATCTGGGAGAGTGTCATGTGTATAAATTACAATATATAAATAATAACTAACGGATTAGATTATAATATAAAATGTTATTTACAGTTCTGTTTGCGCCTACTTACTTACTAATTACCTTATAGCAAAAAGCATATAAAATACTGTAAAGGAAGAAAAAATTTTAATTATTTTTTATTAAGAATTTAAATTGGTATGTAGTTGTTCTCGCTATGGTATGTAGTGAGAACCAAGGTAAGTAATTCCCAATGAAGTCCAACTCGAACGAAGTCGGACGGGGTCACTAGTAATATATAAAATGCCTTTGACTCCCCACGGAATGAAATAAAAGTCGGTTACAGTCTCAAATAATGTTGTCTGTCAATGTTGTCTTGTTGTTTAACATATTTATTATTCACATAATAAAAATATTTTATATACAAGTAAAATAATTTATACTTATACAACCATATAGCACATAACATACAGTTGACCATGGTCTTTCATAATACTTAAGCATGCCTTTATAATGTAAAAAACGTCTAAATTATAAAATATCGATATTTTGTGGACGCTAATATCGAAATATCGATATTAAGCTATACATATTAATTTATCAATGTAACTAATCCCTATTAAATTGTTGTATTTTAAATCACAAACTACTATATTATATACCATACTGAAGTCTTAGCTATCAATGATTTTGCAACGGTGCTTCAAACTGTTTATCATCTGTAACATGTGTCAGCTTGTCAAGTTGACAGTTGCGTTTAGAAACATTTCTAAAATACCTAGATATTAGACAGTTTCTAATAGTTCGTATCAAAAATATCGTAACTCTAGCAACACAGTTCATTCAATCAAACTTGAAACCATTATCAGTCCCCTTTCATTCATAGTTCAAGTGTTAGATTTGGAATTATATTTTTTTAATATTGTATGAAATTTAAAATGTATACAGTCTCTAAAGGACCCAGCAAAATTGTCGCTAAAACACGAAGGGGTACCTATACCTTGATGATATATAATGTTTGTTTAGTTTACTCTATAACCTAGTATCGGTCATAAGATTAGAATATTTTGTTTTACAGGTCTTTCACAAAACTTGGAAAGGTTAGATAGCCGAAAAGACCATAACAGAAAGTCTTCAGACTCTGACAATGGAGAAATTGTTAAGTAAGTCGACATTAAAGGTCACGAAATATTGCACGGACTTTTTAAAAATTTCATCACAATTTTTACATAACCTCGGGCCGTGATTATGTTTCGTTAATATATTTTGTAAACTACGACTATGATACGTTTTAAGTTAAGAACGTGTTAATAAGAAATTACTTTGATTTACGTTCTAAGTTACGATTTGTAAATTTTCAGCATGCCTAGACCAGTATTTCATTCCAATGGTAAAAAAACAGTGCATCAAAGAATACAACACCATGTGATAACTCCACAACACGAAGAAATTATTAGGTATATAAGTGAAAGTAAGTGCTATTTTTTTATTTTAATTTATTCCTCAAAATTTTTTTGCCTTTTTCTGCAAACATGTTAAAAATATTAAGATTCAGTCAACAATATGGTAGATAAAACAATTTCAAAAGCAATAAATCTAAGTCTGTAAATAAGGTTTTTAGATCAAATTCTGGGGTTGATTTCAATAGGTTGCAGTACTCAATTAACATCAGGTGCGCTGCTTGCAATAATGAAGTCAATCGTTATTCTATTTTATTTCATTAAACTACATAAATTATATTAAATTAATAATTGAATTTTTAAAATCTTTATGGTCTTGGTTAATGATCAATTTTGTAAATAATTTTTAGAAAACAAGAGAAAACTATATCCAATTTAACCTGTATAAACCAATAGTTCTTGTGAATTGTAAAAAATGTATGACTATCATACCCTTCATCTTTAATGGAGGTTTTACCGTTTAAAAGGAATATTGTTTAATTTTCTGCAGCTTGGATACAAACAGCAAATGGTGACAGTGAGCCATCAACTCCAACAAGTACAATTGGTGAGCTATATTTAAAACTATATTTGAAATATATTTATATAATCTTTCTTATTGATAGAACTAACACAGAAAAATAATAATTGTTATTCACTAGTCTAGATAACATAATGCTTTAAGCATAGATCTTCCACATCAGGGTACTTGATTTGTATTCTGTGTGCAGTTTGTTGTTGTCACAGTGTTTACTTGGGTGGATGTGTAAAATGTGTTGATTTAATGTACAGGATAATTAATTAGTAATTTAAATACCTACCTGTCATATTGGGAAAGAAGATCTGAGCCCCGCAGTTACAATTATGAGTTGAAATAAGTATAATTTTAAATAATGTTCACAGTAATATATACTAGGTGATGAACTAGTTTTATGGAGTCACTCCGTCCATCCTTAGTCCTAACCAATCTCTCCTGTTCATGGTGCCCCCTGCTAAACCATGGATGAGGCTATGCAAAAGGGCCTTCCTGTTGGTCACTGGGCTCTGTACCACCCAGTTTAATGCCAACCGTATGGTGGTAGAGAATATTGCCCAACTGGCTTACTAACACCCTCTTTAAAAATTGTTCTTGAAATGTTATATACATAGTTTAGTTGCATTGAAAAAAGGCGGGAATAATGCCAATCCCCTGCTTTCTTTTTTGGTTGGTAACAATTTGGTTATGACATTGGTGTTACTGAAGTTTGTGGGCAATGGTGACCACTTACCATCAGATGACTCGTCAACTAGTTTGTTGATTAGTTGCATGAAAAAAAAAACTGATAGATCATGGATAAGAAACCCAAAAGCTTCCTATATTTAACCTTAACAGCATCACATTTAAATAAAAGGAAAACGGACTACAATAGGTAATATCTGGATGCAGTGGCCATTGGGAATTAATTCTTCACCCCTCAAATAAAAATCAATGATAATAATAAAATCCATGTATTATACTTTTATATAATAAAAACCATTATTCATAAAACATTCGTATAATATCAATACATCAAGCTCCAAATGTAGATAATCATTCTGCTATGCTGTATGTGTATTGTATTCATTCAATATCTATTTATAGCAAGTTCAAGGTACCAACTACATGTTTAAATGTCATGTAATGCAAGTAGAAACATGTTATTGTCTGTGTTCAACCACATCATGCAATACTATTTGAAATATGTATTTTAAAACTGTTTATGTAAACAAATTAACATAAAATACACAAGACATTATAAAAGTTGCTCATGGCTCTTTGCTTGGTGTTATCTTTGTAGATGTGTAGACATGGCACATACTCAACCATGAAGCATGTTTGCGTTACTAATACCAAATGATAACTCAGAATACATATAAATTCCAACTGCTTTTGTGTAGTTTAACCAAATGAATACTACATACTTCAACCCATTAGCACGAGTCTCCTCATAATCATCAGAAAAGAAATCAGAGCATACTTCACCATTCCAGGGCAAGTAAATTCTTACGCCTTCTATCTGATAATAACAACCAGAACCCATGGTTTAATGTAGCTTCTGATACATTTTGATACATGAAGCATTCACAAAATTTAACTACTAGATCTAACTTCCGACCGCGTCAGAAACCGCTTTACTAGGTCGATTATTCGTGGATAACCACGAATAACCTATCCTAACCTAAATGGATATTGACCCATTTATTTTTATATTTATAGGAAAAATATTTTCGTATCTTTTAATGAACGACTTTAGAAACGGTATTTGCTGTAATTACAGGATCAGGGAGCTCATCACCCGCTCCACCATCCAATCTCTACTACCAAGACGATGCTCCCAGCCCCGTTCTCAACGACTTCAAACCCTTCGACCTGGAAACGTGGTGGGGGAAGAGGCTCTTCCAGAACATCACAAATTCTCTCTAAGATTCTAAACCATGCAAACATTTATTGGGAACGTGAAGTTTTTCGGTAGCATTAGTCACAATCAATTGCAGATTACTAAATTTTAATTTTTTATATTGCCAAATAGTTCATTATGTAATAATCAATAAATACTTAATCCTTAGTTTCACTTATCCTTGCACTTACTATTGTTTTCTTGTGGAGCGTGTCGGTGTGACATCTATTTAACATTATGTAATTCCCATATTGAGTGCAACGTTTAGTTTTCTGGCATTCAGTAATAGTAAATTTGATTGTGTCAGTGTATCAAGATGAATGAATTGAAATTTAGTAACCTACAATTGATTGTGGATCTCAGTAGGTAACACCTTTATCATAATTAGGGAAGATTTCCAAAGCTCAATGTTACTTTAGCGACATTTAATGTTGTTGCAAGTCAAGATTCTTTAAGTTTGTTATGTTATATGAATGTTAATTTTTTTCCTCAATGTTATAATCAGCAATCGAGAATATTTGTAAAAAAAATAACAAATCAATACCAAAGAATATGAACACAAATATAAAAAAATAGTTTAAAATTGGAATATTGTTACTTAAACATTTTACAAATATCTATCCTATTTGTTTCGCTACTCATGCATTGGACGTATGGATTTTAGAATTGTCGATCAAAAAATCTAGTTTAACGTTATAACTATGCCATAAGTGAGTAAAGTGAAAAATAACATCATTCCACATTGTAAGATGGAAGCCTTATTATCGACGCCAAATATAGTTATCCGAAGTGCCTGAATGTCATGTATTCATGCATCAAATTAAAAAAAATATATTAGCACATAGAGCAATAACATTTTGTATCGTTTATTTCTTGTTATAAGTATTGTAACAGATAATAAATACATTAAGCCGTATCGCAAGCCTGTCAACAGCTTTAAATTAATACCCATATTCTGATATTGAAAAAGTTCCATAAATCAAAGCCTGTCTTATGATAATATTTAACATTATGTGCTTTATACCATTACAATTTTGTATAAAATCGGTCCGAAGTAGATAACATGTTATATTTCGTCAAATTGATAACATTTTTACGTATTCTGTTATTTTATATAACAAATAAGGGAGTTTACACGTTGTACTCTTACAATAGTTTTCAGGCTATATTTTTGTACCAGACGTCGATTTTATTTGTAAAATATGAAAATGTTGAAATATTTTTTGCGCCATGAATCCTAAAATGCAATTTGTTGAAGCGGTTAATAATAATAAATCAAATAAAAGTAAACATCACGTTATTTACAAATATTTACTCTGTACTATATGTTTATAATTGTTACGTCAGTATTGAATAATATGAAAAATGCTTGTTACAAATGAATTGTTAATGTTTTATGTAATTGTTATACGATTTAAAGCAATAATGGTTACCTGTGTTTCACGGCTTCTAGTGCTCGAAGCGTTATTAAGTCTTCCATTACATATTTATCGAGTGATTTTTACAAATCTTTGGAATATCGATTGTCATTTTATTATTCGAAATATCTTTATAGGTATATTTATTTGCATACTTTCCCAGTGTTTAATTTTATCGCTTCTATTTGTCGTTGGCAGAGTTATACCCTCTAAATTGGTAACTTTAACAGTTGCTCTGTTAATTTTATTATCTGTTTATGTAATAATATTTGTGAGGGTATGTTTCTGGCATTGCGTGCAAAGTTTTCGTTTCATGAGGATATAATTGTGCACCAGCACAGTAACAGCATACGATGTAGGTGTGGATTTTAAACCTATTAGATTGAATATTTGAGTCGTAGCGGTGATAATGGAGGTAGAATATTTTTAGACTGACTTAGTTATTAAAAGTTATGCTTTTTGTTGTAGTTGAGTAAATCATCTGACGAAGTTTTTGCGAGTTTTATTTATTTATTTAGTTGCAGGACAATGCTGGCGATTATGCTGTAGCGTGTCAAAAGGAGATATAATACGACATAGTGCCCAAAGCGATATTCATAGTACGTTGCCTAAAACCCGTTTCTAACATTTCTACGAGTATACATAACAGATTTTTATTTGTCTGAGTAATGTCCTAGATTGATAAGGGTGGAGTGATGACTGATACCTAGGACCTACCAAATTATTTTTGTAGCTTTTAGTGCATTGTTCTAGATGATTATTATTTTTATTTTCAATAAAGCCGTTTAATGTAATTTTTTTATTGAATTACGAAATTTATTCAAGACTCCATAATAGTTAAAAAAAACCTGTAAAATTTTTCTATCGCAGTATATAATTCACAAAAACGTGCTCGATTCCTAGACACTTAATGTGTGTATAAATATAATTAGGCTGAAAATTGCTCTAGTAATCGGTAAGGCAACAGATATATTATTTATTATATTAATATTTAAACCCACAGTTAAATAGATGTAGCAAGAACAGAAATCGGAGTTCATACTTCATCAAAGTTATCAATAAATCTGACGGTCTCTGTCAATTTTGCTGTCTAAAAATGTCGTGTTATACTGAAAATATGGTAAGAAATACTTGTACATAAATTCATTGGAAGTTTATTCTTTAGCGTTATTAGAGACGTTATTATATAATAAATTTCCATTCGTTCGTATTTAGCATCATTGGGGTAGTAGGTACTATACAGGATGTTTGGAAGATCGGTGCAAAGCCGCGAGGGGCAGCTAGTATAGACTATTTAGAACCATTTGAACCTAACTTATGTTAGGCGAAGTGCCACTATTCTTTTTTTAGCAAATTAACGATTTTTGGTGAAAAATCCGAATTTTTGTAATTATTTGCTAATATTAGGCCATTTTGAAGGCAAGATCATTTATTTATTATTTTATTTTACTAAAGTAATGTGTAAACAATCTAGTTAAACATGATTAAGGCATTTGTGTAATGAGAAATTTTTTTTACAGGTATTTGAAGTAAATGATTTATTTTAATATTAGAATAAACTGATTATTGGTGGTATTAAAAAAAAAACACTGATGGTGCTTTTTTTGTTCAAACATTTTTATAAATATGCCTGGTTATTGTTCTTTCTTTTGAGGTATCAACTAAGCGGATACCTCTCCAATTATTGAAATGAAGACCTACAAACCAAATTGAGACAGAAAATTAAAATTTGTAGGCGAAATATATAAACTAAATTTTAATTAAACTCATTTATTTTTCATGCTCAAAATGTTCGCCGCGGTTTTTAACACAAACACGGGCCCGTCTTCTCACTTCTGTTGTCGTTATTTTCAATTTCATCTCCACTTTCATCGTCGCGAACGCTGAATTAATTCTATCAATTAACTCTTCTCTTGTGTTTATTTCCACATTTGTGTATATTAGTTCCTTGGCCCGACCCCACACGTAAAAGTCAAGCGAAGCAATGGCAATAAACTTGTTCTGTTCATGTAGCGCGGTACATTTCACAGCAAAAAGGACTTTATTGATAAAACAATAGCGTCGTGTTTAATTAATAATAATCTTCCCAATGCAGACATTGAAGATGCATGGTTCCTGAAATCAATTTTGTGGACAGATAAAAGTAAATTTTCAAGGGAAGGCATAAGTAACTTCCATAATCTTCATCAATGGGCTGTGAAACATGCTAATCCACACTGGAAAAAGCAAAAATCATTCCAAAGGAAATTCTCGGTCAATGTGTGGGCCGGACTTATTGGCAGAACATTGATTGGGCCCCATTTCTTACCAGATAATTTGAATGGAAATAATTATTTAGAATTCCTGCAAAATGATCTTCCAGAGCTTGTAGAGGCATCCCTGTGTCCTATATTCGTTGGAAACCGAGAAGTTATTTTCCAACAAGATGGTTGTCCAGCGCATTGGACATTAAATGTTCGAGAACACTTAAATAATTGCTTCCCCAATAGCTGCATCGGCAGAGATGGGCCCATCCCTTGGCCCGCCCGTTCACCCGACCTGACTCCGCTTGACTTTTACGTGTGGGGTCGGGCCAAGGAACTAGTATACACAAATGTGGAAATAAACAAGAGAAGAGTTAATTGATAGAATTAATTCAGCGTTCGCGACGATGAAAGTGGAGATGAAATTGAAAATAACGACAACAGAAGTGAGAAGACGGGCCCGTGTTTGTGTTAAAAACCGCGGCGAACATTTTGAACATGAAAAATAAATGAGTTTAATTAAAATTTAGTTTTATTTATTTCGCCTACAAATTTTAATTTTCTGTCTCAATTTGGTTTGTAGGTCTTCATTTCAATAATTGTAGAGGTATCCGCTTAGTTGATACCTCAAAAGAAAGAACAATAACCAGGCATATTTATAAAAATGTTTGAACAAAAAAAGCACCATCAGTGTTTTTTTAAATACCACCAATAATCAGTTTATTCTAATATTAAAATAAATCATTTACTTCAAATACCTGTAAAAAAATTTTCTCATTACACAAATGCCTTAATCATGTTTAACTAGATTGTTTACACATTACTTTAGTAAAATAAAATAATAAATAAATGATCTTGCCTTCAAAATGGCCTAATATTAGCAAATAATTACAAAAATTCGGATTTTTCACCAAAAATCGTTAAAATTTGCTAAAAAAAAATAGTGGCACTTCGCCTAACATAAGTTAGGTTCAAATGGTTCTAAATAGTCTATACTAGCTGCCCTTCGCGGCTTTGCAACGATCTTCCAAACATCCTGTATAGTTCATGCATGGCTCTTACACAAGATTACACTTCGTAACAAAAACTTCCTAATTACACCAATAGACTCATAATACATGAATATTATTGTTAAAATGGTCTTTACAAACAAATTTGCGTAATGACTCCTTATATGCAATATGAAATACTTAATAATATTGCGAAGTCTCTCGCCCGTAAATAAAACCGAGAAACGAAATCAACACTAAAAAAACTGCCAAAAGATTGACTGTTGCAAATTGTCGTGGTTATAAGAGACTTCTCGAGTATTGAGCTCCAAATTACAGTATATGATGTAGATTTTACTTAGTCTACGTTGCAGTATACGGTGTAGATTCTACCTAATCTTTTACTGGTTTTCAAGCATGCCCGGAATGTTCTTAAGGTCCTAATTCAATGTTATATTTTTCCAATTTGTATGTATGTATGACAAAAACTTTATTACTCAGTTATAAAAAATTAAATGGTGATGACAACGTTCCTATATCTTTTAAGAATTTTGTGGAAGGCTTACGGAACTGTCGACATTTGCTCAGTAAACTGGATCGAAGTATTCAGAAGACTAGCAAGTATGAAACGAGACTATTGCAGTGCAAGGCCAGCCACGTTCACTCGCATCACAACGATGGACAACAATGTGATGGAGGTCAATTGGGGGTATTGGGACCGAAGGAATCTATATCAACTGAGACAGGTTTCTGTTAGCATTAATTGATAACAAAGGTTACGTGACGTATTCTAGCCTTGTCAGTACGAAACACTGCAATGACAAAAAACCTAGCGCTATATCTAGTTTAAGTACCTAAATATGAACTTTAATTTGCGCGATATTGAAGGTTGTATGGGTATGCACATCATAAACACCCACAAACTCAGAAAAAATCTTTGTCCATGACATAAATGTCTAGCCTTCTTGGATATCGATCTCAATATCTCTGCATAGTAAACAGGATATTTACCAACTCACTTACCAAGTAAAATCGAAATCTATGAAAACTTAGCACAAAATCTAGTTAGTTTTGTATCGCATACCGCATATTAAATACAATTCTCAAGAGTTCAATAAATATTTATACCTTTATATTATTCCCTCGTCTTCAGTAGTATGCATTTACCTACAACACTAACGGTAAAAATAGTACAACTCGTACCCATACTGATTATACCACGATATTTGATATGTTGCCAGAAAAGCCATCATCGTCTTCATGGAGAAGTCCAATAGACCTTGCCGAATCATGGTCTACTATGAGTATTGTTTGCCTTCAGTACCAGTAAGTAAACTAAATTAAATATAAATGTGACATCTAAAAATTCTGACCTTTACTTGGCTTCAGTTTCCCAGCCCACAGCTTTGTGTGGACTAGAAGAGTTGAATCATATTATGGCAAGTTCAAATGCAATGATGATTTTAATTGCAGCTAATAGGTATACGAATTATACCTTGTATATTGTGCCAAGAGTCAACTTATACTGGTGGAGTGCGTTATCAAAGTAAAAATTATATTTTTAGCTATGGCTCTGCTTCAGCCTGGAGTCAGGAGCTAAAACTGGGCAAAATTGCTATTGTTAAAATTATGCTTAGGTATGAAGAACTATCGAAGCGTTACGAGTCCCTTCTTCGTGCGTACGACGAGCGTTGTACAGCGTTAAACACACAAAATGCCTCCATACAGCAGCTGCAGGACTATGTCAAAACTACTCAAGAGCAACTCACGAACACACACAAGGCGGTGCTCTCTATCGGCGAAAGATACCTCACTCTTCAAAACAAGAAATTGACTCAAGTAAAAATATACGTACCTCTACTTAACAGTTATACCGGAATCAGTATCGACTGAGTAACAAATATTTATGTATCATCTCATCTCATCTTCAGATCAAGCCAACCCTATTCATACCCTACCCTATTCATCGTATACCCTACTCAATACCGGATTAGCCAAGATTTGGAGGTTGCCTGGTTCTGTACCACCGAGGTTAATCCCGACGGTACCTACTCGGACAATTTGTTAGGGATCCTTACTTGCCTGGTTACTACTGGTTATTACTGGTACTGTTAGGTGGTAGGAGGAGTAAAGAAAATTCCGTCTATGAGTAGAATCAGTCATAAAATGTTATTGTTTCGATTGCAATGTCGAAGGGCCTAAAGTGTTTGCCTTTACAAAGGTTTTCGAATAGTTCATAGTTAAAATTAAACCTTGTCACTTTAAATATGTATATTTGAGGACACGTAGATTGGGCACAACGGAATGAGTGAGACTGTTATGTTATTACGTGCGTCCTACAGTGGGACTACGTGGGGTATTCGGGACTCGAGGAATTCCTCTTTGCCCGGGAATTTTACTGGAGGGGTCACCGGCCCCCTGGTGACGAAACCCCTGTTGTTGAGCCGGGGGATAGTGATACTTGTAAACATTACATCACTATTGATTTGTAAACTATATGTTGGGACAGTGCTATGGACGTCATTGAGCGAAGGTGACCACATACCATCGTGTAGCCTATCTGATCGTTTGTGGGATAATACAAATAAGACTGTGATCCAGATTAAGACCAACTATAGATTTGCATCCCCAAATGGCCCTTTACATGGGTAACTACAGTTGTACTGCCTGTTTACTGTTACATATTAAGCCGTTTGTACGTTTTACATGGTAATTGATTAGAAATCCCGGTATGAAACCAAAGTGAAGGCCCTGCGTTACAATTTGCGGCAAATGCTGTCTGATGTGGAACGAGCCCGCCTCGACCTTGACGAGCAGCTCGCCCAAGCTCTGTACATCGAACATGATGCTGCTATCGCATTACTTCTTGCCGAGGTATGTAAACAAAGGTAACATGATAGTTATATAATGGACCACAGGCGGAATTGAATTAAGGAGTCGAGACAAAACTTATGCCTTTTGCTTTTACGTAGAATAAGTTAATGCTTGACAAAAATCCCACCTGGTAGAAAGTGGTGATGAGGTCTAATATGTTGAACGCACCTTTAAAAGCCTATTCACTCTTCTCTTGATTTCACATTGTGTTCTTGTTACTCATTGGAATTATCTTAATCTTATAAATCTAAACCAAATTTAGGTAAGATCCATCCGATGTTACATACGGGAATGAATGTGGAGAATATGAAACACAACACTTGTGCTGGTTTCGGATTTGGCTGATGTTGCGTCATCAGCTCTACTGTAGTTAGGCTCCATACATAATACGCTCATATCCCTTTAATAACATTCCTTATATCAACCGTGGCATGGACTGAAAATCAGATGATACAAACAACCAAGACTTAAAACTAGAAATTTATTTGTTGCGTGCAATTTAGGAATTCGCCGTTCGACGCACAGGGACCACAGTAACTTCGCCATCTTTACGACAACTGTTTTTACGTAGAGCGTGTCTGGGTTTCTGGTGTATATGCATAACTATAATATCTAGGTACATACGGAACTGAAATATATTTTTTTATGTTTCTCGAAAGTAAATGATATCGTGTAGAACCACATATTTTTATATCGAATCACCTGAAATAACGTTGCACTTTTTGGACTCAACAATTTTAAACTTTTCAGTGGGAATATATCCTCGACTTATATAATTAAAGTCCACTCTTGTGTCACGTCACTGGCCGTATTGGGGCGGCCTAGAATACTCCCCCAATTCCACGCTGGCAGAACAGGGTGTTGTAAGAGGCGACAGAAGCCAGCCTGCTTGGTAGTAGGGCTTCTCGTAAGGATTATATTATCAGTATTATTATTCAGTCATTAATATTATTACTGATATTATTATCTTTCTGTGAAGCTTGCCTGGCTAGCTACCACCCTCCTGCTTGAGTCAGCCGCCAAACGACTCATCGTGTTCCGGCTGGGAGCTTGAGAGCCAGTACTTTTTTTCTTACCTTCTTCTCATTTCCTGGCCGACAACGCATCAGTGATACCTTTGGTCTTGGTGATGTCCATGGGCGACGGTGACCACTTACCATCAGGTGGATGGCTGTTCGTTAGTCGGCTATTAACATAAAAAAAACATCAATTCTGAACTTTACCGAGTGAAATAAGAGAGAGATAAACTTTCATTGTTTAACTCCGCTCCATCCTACAAGAGATACAAAAAAAATTCGGCATGAGTGAGGAATGATTCCAAATGTCTGCTTAATTAGTTGTGTTTGTCCTCAGATCAAGAAGTGCAACTTGCTGTTTTTGGAAAATATGAGACTCAAAATAAATATAGAAAACACATCGGCTACTATAAAATAATTTACTTAATGTTTTAATTGTCATAGAGTTGAATAAAGTATAGGTGGCTGACATAAATTTTATAATTATTAAAAATCCAACTGCAGCCATACTACCAGTATATTATTTTACTAGACAGATTATAATTATAATATAGTCCGACGTGTTGTAAAAATTCATTGATTTCAATAATAGAAATATTAAATACTGCTTTTACACTTGATCCCAATTTTATTTTGCATGGAGTAGACAAGGCAGTTGTCTACTTTTGTACGGCTTATTCAGCCAGTAGGAATTATTTCCTAATTTAATCTGCGTTAATCCTTATATTCTTAATCAAGGACTGAATTGGATTGACATTGACGAATTTAGTTATACGCTACGGAAGGTGGAAGGATCATTGCACCAGGTTCCACCTGGCGAGACCAGACCGCTCGGGTGGCGTGAAGAGTGGCGCATCACCGAACCAGCAAGCGTGCGTGGGATGACATCCAAGACGAACAGAATTCCATCTACCCCTTCCAACGAAGGGGGCCCCACTAGAAGACCGGTCCGTCTCAAGGCGCAGCGGACGAACCTCACCTCAAGGAGGGTCACCTCGAAGGTTGCTACCCCGCCAGAAGGGCGTGAGCACATATTTACGTTTCATTGCACCAAGTCAAGTCAATTGTAGGTACATTGACCATTGTACCTAGTATATCAAGCTCATATACTCCAAGCATTTGAGGAATAAAAAACCCCCGAGTATTTTATTACTTAACGTATTAAATACAAACATTAATTGTTTTTAGTTCGGCTGTTTTTCCGAACTTTTTTGTCGTTTTATGAAACAAAGCACATTGATCCATATAAAGGACGCTGATGCTACGTATACCACTCGAAGATTAGCCGGGACCAGAAAAAAATTGATAGTCTGTCCCGGTATCCAAAACGCCTGGTTTGCTATAAAAGTTTTCCAATACTTTTCCCGAAGCTCTTCGAAGACGTCGTCTTTGCGCTCCAAAATTCCTAGCACTGAAAAAAAATATTGAATGTAATCCAAATCTCGAAAAATTAATCCAGTTAAATCCTTGCGTCAATTTCATCTTACAATAATTTACTTGATTCAAGCAATTTCTCATGGAGAAACTAGGAAATTGGGACCAAACTACACTGTGTAATGTTTCATGAAACTTTACATTTTTAAATAATATGACCAACATATTCATTGTGTAATATTAACTACAAAACCTCTCTCGTTTGATCAAAGTTGTCATTGGAAACAATATTCTGCCTGTCACACAAATATAATAAATATATATATATATATATCTATCTCTATATTTAATAAAATTAAAATTCTGACTGATCGCTTTCTGTACACGAACGACATATGAGAAAAACTACTATTAAGGACCTTTATTAATGCAATAGAACACAAAACAGTAGTTGTTAGAAATTTTGTCTGTTTATCTGTGCGTTTGTTCGCGCTAATCTCAGGAACGGCTTAACTGATTTCGCTCTGGTTTTCACTGATGTATTGCAGTAAGCGTAATTTAATACTTAAAGTTTGTTTCATTGCAATCCGTCCATAATTAAAAAAGTTATAAATTAATATATATATATATTTCTCATTCACAGAACGAGAAAAATACTGACCTAAAACAATACAGATGCTATTTTAAGCGTAAGGTAGTTTTCCGAAGTGAAGCGAGGGCAGTTTGCTAGTAGTATAATAAATATACAAATGTAAACTTTATATAGTTATAATTATATACTTCAAATTTACTCTCTGGCCGATATAGGCTGATAGATACAGGTTTTAAAAAGTGGATTAAAATTCACATTTTAACAAACGTATTGGGAATTATTTACTATTTTAAATATAGTTGCTTTCAAGGGAATTATCCTCTTATTGAACAATAATATTGTTATTTTTAATACTAGATATAATGGTGCTCAAATCAAACCAAAAGATCAAATTGCCCAACCAATTCTTTTTGCTGTTATAATTTTTCAACATTGTTTTTAATTTAAGAATAACCATATCTGAGATTAATTAAATTATATTGTAATTACTATTACTTACGCAATATATTTCAAATATAAGTAAAATCCTATTTGTGCAATTTTCAGGTGGAAGATACACTTTTAGCCAGGTCAAACAGTATTTAATCTCACCGTTAACTCGTTAAACTATTAAACGAACTCACAGGTGTAAAATGTGGCGAGTAATGTGGGGGTGGCGATGAACTGATCGGACGCCACCTTCGTCATCACCACTTTGAACGTCGTTCCCACGAATTTCTTGTCTAGAAACTTGTACCTGGATTAAATGATAGTTTTAATTATCACATGGCGTAGTACAAGGAAATGATGAAACGAAATAGTATGATTTTAAACATATCTTTCTAATTATTTACTGTGAAGAAAAGCTTTGACTTTTATTTAAACTGATCATAATATTGTCTTGATAAACAAATTGACATCTACTACCATTAACTTACATTTTTTTACAGTAATTTACATGCAATCGAATCTACGCCTGTTTAAAATCTCATAGCAATGTTGTAAATACCAGGATATTTAATAAATTTCTCATTTGAAATAATTGTTAATTTTGCCATAACAATTCATAATGAGCTAGATTGTTAAGATAATGATGATTTCGTCCTGAGTTATATTTGCTTATTGCCCGGGTCTTGTGTTAAACTTACAAGTACATCAAGTTACTGCAGAATTTAAAATAAAATTATAACTATTACGGACTTATTACTCTTAAGTATAGCATTGTTAAAACTTACGGTGATTTTTATAAGTGACTTGTTACAGTCAGATATACAGAAATATAAGATTAGTAATCACACCATTTTTGATTACTTTATTATTAGTAGTAAGGTAATGTCGGAATGCGGTGCTGATATTTTATTTTAAGACGTCATTTTATCAGAAATGTATTCAATTCAAAAGCTATATATATAAAATTTACATCTTGATCACTCTATTGGTAAAAACCGTATCAAAATCCGTCTAGTAGTTTATGAGATAATTGTATTTTAACAAAGAGAGAGACTTTGTTTTTTATACTAAGTTGTTATTGTACAGAAAATACTCGTACGGGTTGCAATATCGAAATTTGTAGCAGCCACTAGCAACATTAATAACTAAAAACTGTTTATGATACTTCCGGCTGTTTAAACTTGAATTAGGTTTTTAACAGCTAAAAGCGCTTTAAATTTTATGTATTATCTAAACTGGTAAAAATAAACAGACAAATACGACTCTTTCACAAGTTATGGTATAATTTTAATGGCGAATTATAATCGAAGTTAAAAAACAAACATTTTTTGAATGTCAAACTGCGCCGTTTCTCTAACATGTAGATTATTTAGCTACCGCTGAAACACTCTATCTATAAATCTATATTTATACTAATATTATAAAGAGAAAGAGCAAATTTTGCAAGTTTTTGTATATGCGGAAAGTAATTCCGAACCATAGCACCTATATGAAAAATTGTTTTACCATTTGAAAGGTACATTATTTCGGATGGACATAGCCTATATGTATATCATGTCTATAAAAATAATTGTTCAACCTGAACGAAGTCGGGATGGACTGCTTATTATTATAAAGAGAGACTGCAAATTTTGTGACTTGAATGAGCATCCGGAGATTACCACGGCACCTATCAAAAAAATTCTTTGACCATTTGAAAGGTACCCTGTTGGCGATGCACATAGGCTATATATCAAGTGTATGTGTTTAATAATTAATTGTTGAATTCAAACAAAGTTGAGACTGGCCGCTAGTAGTATATAAATATGAAATACACACACTATAAATATTATACATACCTAAAACCTATATATAAATAATATATACAAATAACTCTAACTTATATGTACTCGTAAATAATCTTTATGTTATTATTACCAGTAATACAGCGTAGGAGCATACAAACAGCTGCCAACACCAACAATGCGCGCAGCGGACGTCAGGTCCACGGGCGGCTTTTCAATCTGAAAATAAGTTTTATTGCCCTTAAAATTACGTTGATTTTGGTTTGTCAATATGCATTAAAAATAATTGTTTATGAGTTGAATTACAGTGACGAATGATACATAACTCCAATGCCCATTCATAGTATCACAGGTATACTAATTATCATAATGCTAAAACATGACACTAGTGATGTGGTAATTGTAAGAAATACGTCTACTTACCTTGGCTTCAAAGACTGCTTTTTTTAATATAGTATCCATAATGTACGAACAATTATGTAATTGCAATGTATGTAATCAGCCAACGCATCGCTCACGTCTTTGGCGGTAAAGACGCGAATGAGCCGTGGTGACCACTTACCATCAGCTGGCCCATCTGCTCGTTAGCTAGAGTAGGTAACCATGTACTAAAAAATATAATCCGTGTAATTAGTATACCTTAAAGTATTCATTAACATTTTTGTTAATTTCACTAAACACTTTGAAAATAATAACAGTGAAACTTTGAGTAAAATTTGAAGCGTTAAATTTATAAAATATTTGGATCTTATAATTTTTTTTATTAGAATACTGAGCGCAGTCAGCAGAACAGGGTGGCGTAAGGGATGACTGAAGCCGGCCTGCTTGGTGGTAAGGTTTTGCGTAAAAATTATATTATCAGTATTACTATTAAGTCATAAATATTATTACTGGTATTATTACGTTTTCATGAAGCCTGCTTGGCTAGTTACCACCCTCCTGCTTGAGTCAGCTGCTAAACAAAAGGTCGTGTTCCGACTGGGGGCTTGAGGGTTTTTCTTTCAATTCTTCTTCTTCTTTCATGGCCGACAACTAATCAGTGATGCCTTTTTATTTAACTTATTTCTATGGGCGACGGTGACCATTTACCATTAGATGGCACGTCTGACCGTTTATCGACTATTTACAGTTAAAAAAATCAATTCTTTCATGATTCTCCGTGCAAATTACAACAATTGCGGCAACTTGTCGTACACACACACTAACAATGGCTGTTTTGTTTGAAACTCTTCTCTTATAACTGCAAAAGCAACATCTGGTTTGCACAACTGTTGATTACTCATCCATGTTTATAACAAACTTAGTATAGATTTAATTATTGAAAGCGCACGACGAGTACCATGTGAGTACATGTGAGTATGTTTTTATTGTCTCTTTAGTGTAATGTTTTAAATAAAAATTCAGAGTCATTAGTAAGTTTTACTAAATATCAACTAAGCTAGTTATATTTTTTATGATTATTATATACTTATATATATATTAACACTAGTTTAGGTTAATGCATAAATTATTTCTTGTGCATATAATTTTTATGACAACTTCTTCGTTCTCATTAAATTAAGTATTTAATTCATTCACTCACATTGAAACTGACGCAAGAGATTTCTTGTAGGAATAAACGGTACCATTATTAGAAAGTTCCCGTCGAATATAGACTCTTATTACACTTTTGTTGTACAAATAGACATATGTACATATAATAGTGGTCATCATATAATTATGGTCACTTCAACATGATATTATCCAAATAATCTAAAATACAAAGCTACGTATTAAAAACCAATTAGCATATGTTTCGCTGGAGGAAAATATTACAAACTTTTGCGTACCAGTGAACAAGTTTTTCATTACGTTCTTAAAACTGTGTGAAATCCTCACTCCATTTGTGACCCTTTAGCGGACTATGGTCTTAACCCTCCCCCTGAAAACCCGGACGTAACAAGATGTAAAAAAATTAGCATATAATATAACTACCCACACAATTCATATTTGAATTTTACCTTTTTTTATTTGTCATTGATTCTAATTGTATTTGTAACTAGCTGTGCCCGCCAATTCGTCCGCGTGGAATTTAACAAAAAAGTTATTTAGTGGAAATAAAAGTAGCCTAAGTTACTCCTTATTACATCAGCCACCTGCCAGTGAAAGTCCCGTCAAAATCCATCCAGCCGTTTCAGAGATTAGCCGGAACAAACAGACACACAGACAGACAGACGGACAAAAATTGTAAAAAATGTTACTTTGGTATATGTACCGTATATACATTCATATGCATGTAGTAAAAAGCGGTTATTTAGTATTACAAACAGACACTCCAATTTTATTTATTAGTACAAATTTCATATACTACAGATAGTATTGTTTGCTTTGAAAGTCAATAAATGAGAAAATTGAGGGCAAGAGGCCTCGAGGTCGAAGTTAGATGTGCTGGATCATTCCAGCTCCGAATTGTCAAACAATATAAAGAACACCGCAATACTTAGCGTTACATTGTCACACAGAAACAAACAATAATCCATGGACAGGGCCACGACTCTGAACCTCATGAGGTGTACGTGGAGAGAGAGATAATATTCTTAATGTGTAGGAGGAAATTGGGGAGCGGCATAATGATATTTCATTATTACCACCGAAGATTGTGTGGTCTAACGGCCAACAGTGCTGGGCTTGGGTGTTCTTTCGCAATTAGAGAGTGAAAAGTCATAATCCGGCACGATCACAATATTTTTGTCTTGTAGTAGGTATGTGCGGGAAACCGCCGCGATGTTCGAACCACTAAGCTTCCACTGCAAGACTACTTTGTATCCTAAATATTATTACATAATAAATACAATAACTTTTATATCATAATTATAAGGATTTCAATTATACAAAAAAGGTGACTGATAGTGGAAATGGATACTGATCAAGTAGCTGGTTCCCTGCAATCAACTTAAAACTATTTCAGCTTATATACAATTTTAGATTGTCTTATTAAGTGAACAAATGTGGCAACCGGATAACTTCAATTCGTAGACAAATAATCTATATGTATACTACTATATAAATCTGCTGAGCTTCTCCTTATGTCTCGAGATAACACGAAAACGGCTTGACCAACCTTAATGAAAATCGGTATATAGTGAAAAGACGTGATTGCACGGATGATAGGCTATGTAATATATCAGTAAACCTATTGATGTCTAATGAAGGCAAAAATTAGAAAATTCGAATAATTATGTGTATATAATTAATAGTTCGACACGATGGAAGTCGGACGGGACCGCTAATTTAAATATAATAGGCGGATAAACTGTGATCTCTACCTTCATATCATACGACCTGTTTCATGAAACATTAATCTATACAAATATTATAAAGAGAGAAATCTAAAATATGTAGATTTTACCAATAGAAAGATCGATCCACAATCGAGGTTTAGGTGTATGGAATATACAGGAAGTTCTTATAAAAGTCCTGATAGAAAGAGCTACTATTGTTTCCCGAAGCGAATGCGGATGACAGGTCTATATTTATATCTGTACTAATATTATAAAGAGAGAGTGCTAATTTTGTCAGTTAGTGTATACGCGGATAGTAATAGCCGAAGCCCCGGACCCATATGAAATATTCTCATACCATTTGAATGATATATTATTCCAAAGAAATATCCGTCTCTTTGTCTGAATGCGCTAATCTCAATAACTACGGCACGGGTTTTCATACGGTTTTTACAAATAGATAGATTGACTCACGAGAAAGGTTAAGGTATGTAACATTAGAAAAAAAAAACGCCTGATAAAACTGAGGGCTCGATTACTTCCCGAAGTGAAGCGAGGATATGTTACTGGTAAATAATAAAATTCCGTTACGATGATAACTTAAGCTTAACTTTCCTTAACCGTTCTTACCTAATAATCGAATGGAAGACAGCAATTAATGTTTTATTGAATTATTAGGTACTACCAAAACAAAATGGGTGAATATTTTTTAAAATCAGATGTAGGATATTCAACAAATTGGTTAAGATAGGAAGTTTGAGAGCGTAAACAGATTAAGTTATTTAATGTAAATACAGACTGCTATCAATTATATTCAACATTGTATATTATAACATTACATGTAAAATATTACATTGTAATAAATATTATATCATCATATCTGAGAAACCTTCAAAACATTGGCACTCTATCAATATGGGTAGCGTGGCCGAGCGGTCTAAGGCGCTGGTTTAAGGCACCAGTCTCTTCGGAGGCGTGGGTTCGAATCCCACCGCTGCCAATATGTTTTTTATAATTATTTTTCATATTTTCTATTTTAAGTTTTGTATTATTCTTTATTTTAATTCTTTTCAATTTGAAAAGACATTTAAAAATAATTTATTTTTCTATTGCAGTTATTTACTCCTACAGGAATAACCGTTTTTATAACAATAATAGTTATAATTAAGGGTGATATAATAATTTTTACTTCAGTGAAGTTAGTTATAAACTAAAATATACAGTCGTTATTCATATGGTATTGTCATATCTAAATGGATTATTGTATAATTATTTATATTATTATTTCATAACATAATTGTGAATTTCAATAAAAACATTGCTTGTACATTAAAATAGGGTAAAAAAAACATGTTAAAAAAATATTAAATCCACAAAATCGTGAATAGTTAAAATAATAACGCCGTGTTCTCAGTCACGTAAAATTTAGTAATTTAATCAGTGAGGTGAGTACAATTCAAGTGTCTAATAAAAATTTTGTTGTAACATGTTAAAGAATCTTTTTCCAAATAACTACTAACCCGCTCTTCATTCACTTTTGAAAACAACTTTACTTCACTATGAATCAATTAACCCTATTTCAGGTAGACACCTAAACCTTTCTTGTTAATCATTGCATCTACTAGTAAAAACCGCTTGTAAATCCATGCGTTAGTTAGACATTTTTGCATTCAAATAGACAAGGAAAGACTGTGTTACAGTATGTAATTGTTTTATGTTATTATAACCTTGCAAGTCAACATTCGTCACGAACCTAATAAGCCACTGAAACAGTTGTTACCGAATATATCTTGTTGTAAGTCTGCTGCGAAAGCTCGGCCGCCGTGTAGAATGTGGCGTACACCGCCGTATTGGTGAGCACAGGACGCCTCTTCAGTGCCTGACGCCACCAGCCCGCTAGGCTCGACAACATCGTCTATGCAAACTGGGGATCGAGAAATTTTATTAAACATCACAACGAACAGGAGCACGATGGAATATTATTAGTTTCAGATACCATAGAATAAGGAACCCCCACCCGGTAATTTATCACAACCCATAACTGTCCCACTGCTGGGGTCGTATCTTCTGTGACGTTGAAAGGGTCTAAGACTAATTGAGAACTTCCAGAAAGCCATGGCATATGCGACGGTCAAATATTCTCAACATATTTTGGAGAACCGAAGCTGGTAATAGTTAATTTGTAATACACACAAAACTTGTAAATATTTGAAACGCTTACAGGACTCGAACCATAGTTCCCTTTGTGGGAGAACGACATTTAAACCAATAGACCATTGCTGCTTGTCGACTGAGTATATAGTTTGTAAATTTTTCACTTCAGTTTCATAGAAAAGGCTATATCCGTGGATTTTTTACGTAAAAAACTATGGAACCTATAAATTAATAACCAATCTCGATTTGATGTCGGTAATAAAGGCATTATTACATTGCATGTCTGATATATCTGACACATTTTTGGTTAAAAATGGATGGTGCACTAATATTATCCAATTATCCATTACATCATGATATAATTATATCATAAATCAATTTTAAACCTATCATATCATTATTTATCATAAATAATTATTCATTAATAATTACATGACTATTTGAATTGACATACTGTACTTGACCGAAGAATATTCCCTCCCTCAGGAAGTTCATAAAAGGATGCTTGGTATGCAGGATGTAGAGTATTAATGTGTTGCTTACATTGAAAAATCCAAAACAGACTGTTGGAAATAATTTAATCTAATCGAGGCTTTCTGCTTTAAATTTTAAGGTACATAATTATAAAATTCACTAACAAAATTGAAAATATTTATCGACGTGTACTTACGTTTCATAACTTGGTACTTTAATTTACCTTGTTATTGACGTGACGCGTTATAAACCAGTCTCTTACAATTCAGTCTCTTTGATGGTTAAAATTACAAAGTTCTGCAAATAAACTATTAAAAGGATGATCGTGTTATCAGAAACTTAAACACGCGACTGATATCAGCTGTTCGTACATTGATACTACGGTACGCTCCTGTCGGCCCTCGACGTGAGCAATTGACTTCAATAGAATAATTTAAAAATTTGTTGTCATGGTGTAGGCATGAGAATGTATAGATTTGATAACGCATTTTATTAAAAGTAAATTAATTTCTTCGTCGTTGATTTTCTTTCAAAATTCGTCTATTAATACGAAACAAGGAGTAGTGATTCTTTCTTGTGTCTATGTTAGTATTTTATAGATATACAGAAGCTCTAATAAAAGCGATGAACGCAAAAGAATTCTCCTGATCGTAATGCTGTTTGTTGCACTACGGACGGGTTGCGTCAGGTTCGTAGTTTAATTTCGGCGATGCTTATGCGTGATGATAATGCCATTTACTTGCCTAGCAATCTATCACTCTCCTAGGATCGATCGATAAATGTTTTTAAGTTTTTTTCCGTAATAAGGTCGCGTTATCAAAGTATCAGTCAATAAGCAGGTTCTCCGCTACCTTCTTGATCGACAATGTGTTGGTGTCGTCTTTTGTGGTGAACGTCCACGGGCGTTGGTGACAATATACGGACAGTTCCTCTGTTCGTTCATTAACTTGACGACGAAGAACGATATTTTCAATTTCGTTTGTTTATCTTCTTATTTTAGTTACAGATATACTGAGATGTCTAAGATTGTCATGCGAATAAGGCATGCCATTTGTTTTCAACTCACCGTAATTCATTAATGCGAAGAAAACGTGGTTGTTAAATTAAATTATAAGAATTATATTTAAAAATACCAAGAAGGGACGTTATGTGTTCTTTAATGTAATTACCGATTATGTTAACTTATTCAGTTCATCGGCTAATGACCTTAACCGATGTATGCAGTTACGTCATTCAGATTATTATAACTAGTGTTCTACAGTGAATGAAATTCGACCACAATTGTTACATAACGTTCTATTTCCAAAATCTTTTTAGTGATAACAGTAAAGCGCGGCAATTACAATAAAACTATCAAACAAAATAACAGTAACAAACGAACAGTGGCGACAACGTTGCTGAACCGGTTTGTCTTTTTTGTCTTTGTTATTATCTCTCGATTTTGTTCGGATTCAACCATTCATTATTATACATATACACTTGATATATAGCTTATGTCCATTTGGAATAATGTAACTTTCATATAGGTGTTGTGGTTCCGGAGGTTACTTACCACATAATATACAATATCACAAAATTCGCACTCTCACTATAATATTAATATAAAAAGATATATGTCCATCATAGCATGATATATATATCTATATACTCCGATGGTATGATAAATTATTGTCTCAGTATCAGATACTCTCACTCTGACCCAAGAATAATTGCTGAAGTCTTTAAAGAGTATTCGAAAAATAAATGAATCGATTATCACTCACTCTCGCTCAATATATTACTTTATACTAGAATTGCTTAAACCAGGGCTGTGGTTTACTCACTGTTACTTAAACTGTAATTCCATTGCTGTGCTTCAATAACAATAAACAGTAATAGACAGGAATTTCTATCCAAAAAAAGTATGCTCTGTCACAAAAAAAAAACTGACCGTCAACTAGAATCAAAAGATAGATCGGTTATTGAAACCTGCCGCAACAGAGACATCGGCGGTATATTATCAAACTCTAAATATCATAAGTAAATAACACTACCATGACATTTATACAGGATCTAGTAGCAATTGCCTTGGGCAACAATTGATGTGATAACTATCTGACAACATCGCTTATTTCGATAGCAAAATACCTGAATGAAACGATAAGGTTACACGATGAAATAAGGATGCGATAACCCAGTTTTAATATTGCGTCCGATAAAATGTTAAATATAAATCTGTGGGAAATAGATATAGTGTATCCAACAAGCATGTCAGTGGGATGTTTCATAAGCCTGGGCAGCTACCACCTTCCTTCCTAAAATTCGGTTGCGAAACTGGAATGCTCGTTAATAAGTTGATTTCCGGATTCTTTCGCAGGGGCAACGCGTTAAAAACATTCGTGATGACGTCGATGTTAAAATATTAATTTTAAAATAATAAAAAATATTGTATCCCTCATGGTGACTCTATTTGATAGGTCACATTATACGTTTAGATTTTTGTATTATTCCTTCGTCCTTACTACTTTGTCCTTCAAAGTTAACCTCCAAAATCACAATTAGTTCATTTAAGATGTAACTTTAACATAACGTCAACTAACTCTGTTTAGGAAAGAATATTTAATTCTTTCGTCCAGTTCATTGATAGACAATCAGCTATGATAGACGAACAAACAGACGCAAGTCATGCTATAATTCCTATAATTATATGATCCCATGAATATAATGTATTTTTTGATCAGATGAACCTAACATAACCATTTATCTATCTCTTATATGCATATATTAATGAGCAATGCTGAAAATATACTTTTTCTAATTGACACTGCCCTTATCAAGCCCGAGAAGGCACGTTTTGTCGTCAGACTATCATTCCAGTGGAACTACGTTTTTGCTAAGCCGTGGTCGACATTCAATGGCTTTTTCCCTTTACTAGTAACCATTGATCACTACATTCTATAGGTCATTCCGGCTGAAATTTAAATTCATAATTTTCATACAAAGTAGGTTTCCACAAACACTTTTCAAAAGCCAGAATAGGCCATCACTCAAGGAAATCCTTCTAATAGTCTTCAAAGGAGAAAACACGAAGAATATATATACTCACAGTCGTAGAGAACACTTACCTCAAGCCAAGCATTCTTGTCCTCGAAACAATCGTAGGGGTTATATACAACATACATCCTGTTTCGTTTTAACAAAGTCTTTGACACGAGCTTTGCATTTACAATGTGAAAGTTGCGTTGACTTGAACAGGATTTTATTATAAATACACATCTACCCACGAATGAGCCACTACTTTTAGACTTTCAATCTTGATAAAATCATAGTCTAATTCCTAGTGTTAAAACTGTAAACGTCACTCTTCTTAACAAGTGTCGAAGTATTTTTAACATACTAAAATAACGCATTGATCTGTACCGTAATAACACTTTGATTTCTACCAAGAATAACAAGTATTATCCAAAATATGAAACTGATTTCTTTAAAAATATCTCTCAGTGAATCTACAGTCGCTCCTTTCATCAACTTTCATCTACCATAAAATATTAAGTTACACATTATAGGACAGGTTTTAACGAGGAGAAATCTTCATGAATACCATCCATCCAGGGCTACGGGAAGTTTATGGCGAACTTCTCCTTGCCAAAACTATATGTGTTCCTTCATCACTTAATTTTCTTCACTTCATCACTTCTTCTTCATAACTGGTCAGTACGAGTACGTTTGGGATCGTTTTCACATTTTCTGCGATTCAGAAGCTGCTGCTTTCTTATGATTCATCTCATACCTAATTTATCCCTACTTCGTTCTATGTCTTATTATACAAATTGCTACAAGTGGAGACTCAAAATGTTGATGGAAGGTACTCTTATAACGTGGGCATCCAATAAGAGAGTATTACTGAAAATAAAACACATTACGGGGTAAATAAAGGACGAGCATATTCCTTTAGGTACGTGTAGGGTATGTAAAACTTATTACATAGCTACATAATACTAAACATATAATGTTCGTCATAATTATGTTTGTCAGGTTAAGTAACCAGCTTTAATAAAAGCGTCGACGTCTGAAGCATCCGACATAATCTCAAAAATAACCCGGTCGCAAGTTTAATACCGTCCGGGTGTTATATGAGGAACACATGTATTTACAATTACATACACATTTATTAAAATTGTACGCCTAATAATGTTATTTGTTGTTGAAGACGTGATTTAAAAAAAATATTGAAAAACATTCCAAATGATTCCATTGATTTTATTTTATCTTTCACTCAGAATTAGTTGATAGAAAACATATTATCATGAAGTTTAAGTCATTTCTTAAAATAATATTCTTTTATTTTTTATAAAATTAATTTACCTTATGATTCATGTGATATGGAATATATTGATAAACATCAAAGCAACAGGATCTTAGGATTGAGAATAGGGTAATGGATGAATAAATTATAACTCATTAATGCATAGATGCTATATTACCCCCTTTTCTCTTTTGATGTCAATTGGCAACAAACGATCTGACGAGCTTCATGTTGATAAGTGGTCACTACCGTCCATGTACGTCCGTATAACCATAGTCAAAAGGAAGGGGAGAACCGGTTTCTTGACTTCTGCTTTTGCATAGAATTTTTACTATCTCATCTATCTATACACATAATAAAATTCTAACTGATCTTTTCCTGTACATTAAGGGTTTGTGAAAATACTATTATTAGGAGCCTTTATTAATGTTATAGAACCCAAAACAATAGTTGTTAGAATTTTTGTCTATGCATTTGTGTTCGCTTATCTCAAAAACGACATAACCGATTTCATTACGATTTTCACTAATAAAATAAAAAAATAAACGTTTACACACTCACACCCCCGCACTAGGATTCCCTGTGTTGCGGGTGGCATGGACATACACAATTATCACATCACAAACAGCCATGACCCGAGAACAAACATTTATCTGTCACATAAATGTCTGCCCCGGCCGGGAATCGAACCCGGGACCCCACGCTCGGCAGGCAGGGTCACTACCAACTGGGCTACGGGTCGTCAATGTATTGATATAAGCGTAACTTAACATTTATAGTTCATACTTTTCATTTCAATCCGTCCATAAATAAAAAAGATACAAATTCATACATGTTTTTATATTTCTCAATACGAGAAAAACCTAGTATAAAACAATCCAGATGCTATTTCTAAGCGTGGGTCGTTTTTCTGAAGCGAGCGAGGGCGGTTTACTAGAATTTAATAAACTCGAAAAACTCTTTTTAATTATAGATTATAAAGCTTACAATGCGCGTTCTACTTTACTTAATTTACTATTGAATATAATACAGTATTGATTATCGTCTCAAAAATAATAGAAGAAATAAAAAATAAATAAAAATTTCAGCCAGAAACAGGTGATAAAACAGGCGATCTTATTGCTAAAGAGAACACAACGAAGAAAAGTGTAAGGGGGTACACAACATGTACAATTAAATGAAAAAAGTAATGTTCACCCTACCTGTAGATACGGACCTGTTGCTCGTTGCATTCCCGCCATAACTTTTCCACCAGCAATTATTCTAAAAGTATGCAAAGAAACGCTCTAATACATTCATGGGTCCTAAATATCACATAGAAATGTTGATTAATGTTTGAATTTGATATCAAGATGACGGTGTTCATACAATATTTTGGCTGCACAGCACAATGTTACGTTATAAAGAAGAGGTTTGTAAAGTTTAAAATTTGAAACGTACAACCGCGCGGGGCGCGGGCGAGGTACGCCGGTGCCAGGTAACAGGAGGTACGGCGCGCACAGTGTGCAGACACATTTTCTTGCAGACTAAAAGGCATTTAAACTCCTTAGAACACTACAATTTTTTTATTGTTAAAGTGAATGCATAAATATAGTACCATTACAAGGTATTTATAAAGGGCTATAGTAATAAATGTAAAGAGTGTATGGTGCACGCAGTTTATAGAAAAGCCTTTTGTATAATAGACAAGCGCATTTACATACTATGATTTATAATATATTTATACCCACGATCATACCTAATGATAAGTTGTGATTTCATTAAATGTAAAATTATTACCTTGTTCTCATATATATCATATTAAATATCTACATAGAAAGCAACATAATTGTATAATTGAAGTAATTTATCCCGGTACAAATTTATTAAGTATTTGTGTTAATATTACCAAATAAATATTTTTAGTACCACTGGTTTCTAATGGTACATAATATAACTACCTAATTACTCTATCATCAAATCGCAGCACCAAAAATCGATAATCAAAGTTCAAATAACATAAAGAAAAACAGCAAAGGTTAAGAGTCATATTAATAAAGAGATGTAGTTGCAAGTAATTTACTTGCAGAAATAAGTAATTTTATTAATTTTGTTACAAGTTTTAAAATAAATGGAGTGAACCATACTTTAAACCGTTCATTATAGCGATGCTAATGAAGAATAAAAATGCAATCAGTGTTTTCTTTTTAAAATCATCCTGCCTATTTCGAGTTGAACTTTTATTTTTAATTATTTATAATTTCCACCCCGTTAATTACGTGTTCTTTCTAAAACAAACATATAATGTTTGTAACGTATTACGGTTGCAAATTTATAGAAGCAGTTAACAAACGCTTTCACAAATTCCTCTTTATGTGTAACGCATTAGTGAGGCCCCTGTTGTTACAAATATATACGATGTAGGTTTACAGGTAGTGGCAAGTCTACGTGGTTACTAGTTATGAACAGGAATGTAAAAAAATATTTGCTGTTAGTGAATTAAAAACAGATGTCAAAGTTTAAAAAATGAATGTTTTTAGGATTTAACGTTTCTTACTCAATTAAATTGTCGCTATGCATGACGTACTAATCATTACTGAAAATAACGTTTGAGCTTCCAATACATCATGAAATAACTAAGAGATGTTGCTCTTAATGATAATTTTATTATAATTTAGACATTTGTGGAAGGATAGTCGAGCAATGTGCGTTCTTGAAGCTTAGCGGTCGTCCTCCCTCCCACGTCACGGTATATCTCTTTCTGGCGTCATCACGCCATCTCTGTCTTGCAACACAGTCAGTCACCGCGGAACTCTACCGTATGTTACAGGTGTGTAACAGTTTGCGGCATGTTTGACATTCGTAAATAAAACCAGTTTGTACTGTCATAAATAACATTCTAGAAGTTTAATTTAAGAAAACAACTAAGAAGAAAAAATATTAGTGCTGAAATATTGTGTTCTTTAGTTAATTTTTGCTATTCATACAGAAGTGGTTCCATTTCGAAACAGTGACAACAAGTTTTCTTGTGGTGTGTGCGGTCCTTGAATCGGAGGCTTTATCGTCGTCAACGCTCTTTCTGTGGCTCTTCTTATTCAGTTGGCAGCCAATTAGCGATTAAGGTATTTATTAAGCCGTTTCTCTAGGACTTTACCGTAATAGAGACGACTTTACAATGCTTTTAAACTTTGATCTCACTTTTTACATGTTTTAGTATAACACACGTATTCAAGTACTTCTGTGTCATAAAGAACTATAAATTATGAATTTCTTGCAGATATTTTAACACAAACATTTTATTTTAAAATTCCGTTCGATGATGTTTCGGCAACATTGTAACTTTTTGATTTAGAATCCGGATTTACGATAGATTGGATCATCTGTATTGTAATAACAAAGCACAATAAAGGTACTTCACAGTCTCAATTTTCAGATTTTATTGAAGATTAATAATCCAATAAATGTATAAAAAAATAGGGTCCTTAGCGTGTAAGTGTTCATCGTGTTTTCTTTCAATAAAAACTTGAACCTTTTCTACCGGATACCGGCAGTTAGAAAGCTATTTACCAACGACATCGCTACACTTACATAAATAAGTCAAATTATTTTCCAGTCCGCTAATGCAATGTCGGTTGGTAAAGGTTTTGGAAACACGATATTTGTTGCGCGGTAAGTAACTGATAAACATTACACTTTATCAAGACTGTAGATAGATCTAGACTCTCGAATTATCGCAAATATTTGACACCGCAGAAAACGATTGAGTATCATAATATTATTAAGGTAAGATTACGACAGGTTAATGTTTATAAAAGGCATTATCAGGTGTGACTTTGTTCCCGTCAGGTGTTGTATTGTGCGAGTTGAGTGAGGGTTATCAATTGTTTACCTCGCTACCTGCGCACGGATACGGGCTATTTTAGGGTGTCCTGTTCAAATATAAAGCAGTCATTTTTATGGGTGTTTCGAATAAATTGAAAAAGTTATACATCGCGATAACTCATGATTTTGAGTTTGTTATTATTGTTTGTTTGCAAATACTGCTGTCTATATTTATAAAAAAACTATTTCAGTTTAATTTTTTACCTACAGAGTTTATTTAAATTTTTATATTAATTTACTTCGTGCTTACTTACTTACTTAACATCGGAGTTGTCTTGATACGGCGGTTATTTTAAAGATTTGTTATACGTTGCACGTCTTCGAATTTTTCGCTCCAACGCCGCTACTTAATCTTTTAGATTATCAAATTCAAAAATAAGGCTTTGTCACCTTCCTGGCTAGGTACCTTCCAAGAAAACAACTGTACTGTGTTTTAACGTGTTTTGGAGAGCGCGTTAAAAAGCGTATGTATAACTTCCTTATTGGCGATGAGTAACTGACAATTCCTGGTGTTACGGACAAGTATAGGCGGCGGTGATCACTTACCATATTGTATAAAAATGGTCCTAATTATCATAATGCTTGACAGGCTCAGTCTTTACATTTCAACGAGACAGTCTCATGGAAGTAGTGTGCATCTACGACTTGTCTTTGTCTGCGACCAAGTTCTAAAAATATTGTTGTTTTGTTTGGGTTTAGTATTATTATTCTGTTTGTATTTTGATTAGTTCTAGACAAAATTTTTAAGCTGTGTTTTGGTGGTAGACAATATATTTAGACTATAATGAGTTTCTACTTTTTTGGACTATATCCAATGAAAAAGAAAATCCATATAAGTTTACTCGCATTTTTGTCGTTCCCACGAAATGTTATGTATGATCAACCGAACACTGGATAAAACCCCTCGCCTATTTTGGCGTTCTAGTTAAAAAAACCAGGTTATATAATATAATAAGAGACGATCTTACTCACAACGTTCATATTCACACTCCCGTACTAGGATTCCCTGTGTTGCGTGTGGCAGAGACGTACACATATATGGCATTACAAACATGCATGACCTGAGAACAAACATTTATGTCGTAACTGTCTGTGTTGCGGTTTCATGAATATAAAGGCTATTACAGCCAAAATGGACGTTACTTTTAATGCATCGTTGAAGTCCACGGATCATTAAGCGACTGCTTCCAACGCGTTGGTATCATGACTTCATGACTCTTTCCAAGCTTCGGAATCACAGTCTTAAAAAATAATAAATAATGTATCAGCGAATAATTGATGATTCAGAATTTTGACTATATTTTATTGAAATAAAACAAGACCTTATAACTAATTTTTAATCATTATTCCAAAACCCATAGGAAACTAGGCATTTGCCTTACAAAACTACATAATGAATAATTACATTGTGAGTATTTTACCTTGGCTGATTCTCACTAAACTTGTCACTGAATACAAACAACTATCGTGCAGTAAAACATGACGCAATAAGTAATATGTGATTAAATCAGTGATATAATATCGATATCGTGACATATCAATATTTGTTAATATCCACGGTAATAATATTAGTCGCGGAGTTGTTACGACTTACTGGAACAACAGGATACAGTTAAGTCTATGTATATTTTTTCTTTTTTTAATTCTTGTATAAAAATTTTATACAGATGATACAAAAATATAATATTTCTTAAATGCATGGGTCTCTTCTCTTCATCGAGAATACTTGATGTTCCACGTGTATCTACTTAGCCCAAAGTTGGACTGCAAGAGCGTTCTTTGATTTACTCTTAATTTTTTGGTGATATTCATTCATGACATTGAAAGTTTTGTGTATTGCATTTATTTAAAAACATATTTGTACACTTCACACTTATAAAAATATGATTTTAGTACAAGGCTAGTTCAATATTCGTACGAAGTTGCCGATATTACACAGCTGACACAATACGTTTTTGGCATCAGTTTACGAAAATTTTAAACGAATTTAACACATAATACTACTCATATATTTATTTAAAAATTGTCATCTTACCAGTTACTATGTTACGCCGTGAAGGAATGTCTGACTCACGGAATTCCAACCGACGTTTCATGACGTCACGGTCGCACGAAGATAAAAATTTGAACTTACGTCACGGAGAAAACAAAGGGACAATGAACTAAACAGCTTCCAATAATATGCCGTGGGATTGCAAAGTATCGTTAGGCTTAACATTTTTTTCACCTAAGTATTTGTTGAATATAGTTGTTTGAATAAAAGTCACGATTTTATCATTATAAATTCTCTATGCGTTATAATTGATCTCGCAGACTTTATTCGAAGCATAATTGATGATTTTCACCAAACTCAACGATGTAATTATTTCATGTGTGTTAAAATCTATAAAAGTCTATAATTCTTCAAAAATATTCAATAAGTAAGTTCTAACGCGGTATAATTTTTGCCTGTCAGTGTATCCAATTCACTTCAGCTAAAACCACTGAACAGTTTTGACGATTCTTGATATATTTTCTAAATTACAATATAAGTTATTTCTGCAACTATGTATGCAATAACAGGAAAATTGCTTTGTTATCTTTGAATTTAATATTGTCGTTTAGAAACCGGTACATGACAATGAAATAAAATGTTCTAACTAAATGCGTAGGTATCGTTCAAAAGAAAGACTAAATTGTATAACTTAGAATATTGTTGATGAAATAATTTATTTGGACGACTAAATTTAACAAAGTTAGAATAATCTAGAATTGGAATCATAAAATCTCTTAGTGTTTTATAAAGTTTCCTTCCCGCGGGCGAGAATTACCAGCAGGTATTGGCAGTTACTCAAACATACCAAGAAATAATACTGTATCGAGTCTTAAACGTACATATATGTTTCGTACTTTGTAACAAGCAAATTGTAATTAATTGTAACCTCGTAAGGTTATGTCAAAAATTCATTAAATTCTAATGTTATATCAATTGTGGTTGAAAGAACCCTTTTTTTTCTGCTGAAAGTTAAACGTTACAGACATTTGCCGTAACATCTATCGATTCTTTAAACGGAACAGTTTAATAAAGAACTAGAAATAATCAACCACGGTTATAACAGTTTTGTTCGGGGTGAGGGGAACCTTCGAATTATACCCTGCCGCGCTGGGGATATCGGTTTTTACCGGATTCCTATCCATTAAAACCCTTCACCTTCCGACGCCTACGGGAAGGCTCCGCGATGTCGTTTAAACCCACCGGTGCTCCCGTGAAGTCCTGGGGTCGGACCTGAAATCATTATTCTTTGTTACATATTTTAGCTACATTTAACTGTTAAGTTATCTCAACGTGCAATCAGTTGAGAAAAATTCTGATCAACCACGTCGTTTCTCCTGAAAAAAGCGTCGTTTAAAGATTTCCCACTTTACAGCAAAAAATATTAATTAATATTTCGTTAACAGTAAAATCAATTTACAAACAACATTTGTAAAGACATTTTAGTAACTCATTAATAACGTTGACTCGTTTCCTCGACCGGAAAAAAATAACCTCTTATAATACCGATACTATTTCGATATCTGTAATAAATCGATTCTTTTCTAAATTCGGCTAACATTTAACCAATTTTCTTTGTTGGTGTTCTATAAAACCGCTATATAATAATATCTTTAATTGATATTGTAATCTTTCTTCAGCTTTTTATTTCGAAACAAGTATTTTACTAGTATAAGGGTTAGGGTTAAGTAACTAGTAAATTCTTTTAATAAAATATGAATAAAAATATGTTGTTACACATAACTACAGATTTAAAGTAAATGTGACGTTATAAGTTAATTCCGAAAAAAATTAAAGCCACATTTTTGCTGAATCATTCTGATGTTATTTTCTTTGTGGTTACGATATGAGAACTCAGATCTTAGTTCCCATTTAAAATGTCCGATATTCTTATAACTTAAACTTATCATACTATCTCTTACTTGTTATCTTTAATTTAGCATTATTAAGTATAAATATGTAGAAAAATCTTTGTGTTCATTTAGGATTGTTATTCTAGATGATGTGTTAATCTAGGATAGTCCTTTTTCCTACCTTTTAATCAGAATCAGAGGTAATAAAATAAATAAATAATAGTATGGATGGCGATGATCTCTTATTGTTACGTTACAATAAATAAACTGTATTACTTGACCGAGAATTAAACCTGGGACCGTTCACTCAGCAAGCAGATTCGGCTTGCAATTAGTTCAATGAATCTCTAACCATGACAGAGAATGTTGAAAAACATGAACACATCTCGTTTCGGAATGGCCGTATGTTTACAAACTCTCGGTGCATTTATAAACATGAAACCAGTGGTCACCCACGCGCGCACGCGCCTTCCCCCATGTTTACACAAACGTGAATTTGTACCTGTGATTTTGTTGCGCACCATCAAGTCAAAACATTCCAAATCCATTTTTATAGGTACTGCGTGTAGTTTTAGTGAGAAATAGAAAAACGCTCACACAAACATTCGCCCATTAGGACATTCCGTATGTTGTGGATAGCACGTACACACAAATGAAATATCACAAAAACCCACGAACCGAGAATAAACATGTATCTGTCATTTTAATGCCTACTCCGACCGAGAATCGAGTCTGGGATCCTCACTTGGCAGACAGGGTCCCTACCACCGGATGTACAAGGTCATCAATAATTTAGATACCTATAGGTATATGTAATATAAAAAAATTAAACCAACTTCAATAAGAAAAACTACAAAATATTATTATCTGCGAAAATTAATTTAAATATAATATTATCTTTGCTTTAATATTCCCATCCGTTGAGTTCTTCCTCTTTATCTCCAGAATCCTTCAAACTCCAGACTCTTAACACATTTATAAGGGACCAAATACAAACCATCTTCTGTCCATTAAAAATAAAATCATCAGAATCCATTCATAAACAATGGGGTTATGGCTGGACGTATATATGAGTAAAATACATATACCTTCATGGAGAATAAGATACCAGAAATAGATAATATTAATATTAATAAAAATAATAACAGAGTTAGCTGAAAACTCTGAATTAACATTGGACTTGGTACAAGAGAAATAAATTGAAGAAAGTATTGATTGTGATACAGCATATAATGATCATACTCATACTATAGAACAATAATTCAAAAATGAAGAGAAATAATAGTAGGTACCTAAAGTCTTTCTCTATCTCTACCCTGTATATTAATATTATAGTGGTTACTGATCTGTGATAAAATAGAATTATAGATCTGTTTGAGATTGGTTATTTGAAAAAAGAATACTGGTATAGTTCAATATGGAAATATTAAATACATATGATGGGTGAAAAGTACGTATAATTATTTTCTTCATGTCAATAAAACCACAGAATAAAAACAAAGAAGCAGCTAATTGAGAATCAGATTTCCAAACCGTATATTCTGTACAGTTAAAAGCGTGATGTAAGTCAACACAGCCATCTAGTTTCACCAATTAAAAATCTCCTTCATACATTTCTTGACACGCTACAAAAGATTCAAGCAGCATACAGCAGATACAACACAGCATTTTAAAGGTATGTAAGACAAACGGAAGAGGGATTGAACGTCATATATGTACTTAGTAACAAGATTTATTTGTATACGGAACCCTAAAAGCAACGGGTAGCAAGGCATGATATTCAACACGGTTCAGCAAACTTCACCGTACCGTTGAAGAACTTAAACCATGGCTGAATAAAATGCAGTCGCTTGGTTTGGTTTCGTTTGCGGCGTTATGGATTATTTCTTGATTGGTTTTGTTTAAAATTCCATGCTCTGATTATTTTTTGCCCAACCGTCGGACGCTATCGTTCGGTGGCGGTAAAAAGCGCTGTGCAACCATCATCCAATATTGTAAGCGTGAAATGCAAGTTTTAGTCAGTGTTACCGACTGTCGCCGGCATTGTTTCGTGGAAGATGCAATTGATTGCGTAAATCATTGATGACTGCAGTCTAGAGATATTTCTTTCTTCTTTGGTGCAATTCTACTAAATTATATTTTTGATTAACGACAAAAGAAATATCATCAATTCTCAAAAAACTATTTTTTGAGTAAGTTTAGGATTGGAGACTCAAGGTTCTGTCTCCGCAACGGGACAATGGGATAAATTTTGCTGGAAACCAGGTGTGCAAAATTGCAAAAAAAAATAATTATATTACATTTTTATATAAAAAAATTATAACGACATTTTGAACAAATTACATTGACCATGATTATGACCATAAGTAGGAAGTATGTTATTAATAATGATGCTTAATATAAGTAGAATAAATTAATAAATTTAAAACAGCAATATCTACTAACCGCCTAATATAAAACAATGGTATGGCCCCGAAACTGAAGTAACTTGTCGCTTTTTTTAATTAAAAGTATTCCCGAATAAATGGTGAAAGTTAGGAATCTAATTTACGTAACTATTCTCACGTGGGTCGCGTTCACTGGCCGCGGTCGGTCAAGGATTCAGTTTCGTAACTCCTTTCACAAGAATTATAGCAACTGTTCACGTGGACGTGACTTCAAGACATTGAGATTTTTATTATTAAATCTTATCGAGTACGTCATGTAATTTTTTTTTTATCTTTCACCGTTTGGTTGGCTGTCTGTCTCTGCACGAATAACTTCTAAAAGCACCGAACGTAATCAACTTAATACAGTTGTTTCGGTTTCAGATTTAAAAATACCTTGTTGTTATTAATTCTTAATTAATCTATCCAAATATCATGAGATTAATAACGTGTTTCTTATACCATTATAATGCGTTATCTGGGCTTCGATAATTTTTAATTCAATAAAACTAAAATTGAAACGCCATGATCAATCACAAGCATAATCTTATAATTACATATGGAA